>CABFWB010001065.1:26656-53918 GCA_902151455.1 Timema bartmani | reverse complement strand
GGGGGGGGGGGGGTTAGTTGAGCCCACCCATCAATTTTTCATAACTTTAACTCACTAATTTGAATCTGAATTAACTCAACCTCCTTACAGCTGTCTACTAGAGTTTTATTCATCCATCCAAGCTAATTTGATATTTTGTCGACCATTACAAATCTGGTAGTACTGTTCAAACCTTCACCTTTATAATGGCAAGTTTTTGTTGTTGTTGTCATTTGCAGCAACACTGAATATTATGAACCTACAACTATATATTTTAAAATATTCAAAAGGTAAAGACCACATGTGGTGTGTACAAACGACCAAATACCTGCTCACTATCTTATTAATGAGGAGTTTTTCTTTGTTATGTTCTTTTAACAAAAGTTATGTCATGAGCATCGCAGTATTAAATGGGAAACTTTTTAAATGAAGAGAAAAAGTTGTCATTAAATTCCAGGACACCCTTGACAAAAAATATTCAACAAATGTTAATCTCACCACGTGAAAGAAATGTTTCTACTGGAGCAGTAGTTTATTTATCCAAGCCAACAAAATTGTTTGCTATAAAAACTGCAGAAACCCTGACCTTTTCTCGCGTCCTCTATACCCCCAACTTAAGAGGGTGAGCGGCATTAATCACCTGGCATGTTAGGAAGTCCTCCGGCCGCTCATGGTCCAAACGCAAGATCCGCACCAGGAACTCCTTCCGCCACACCCTCTTCATCATCTCCTTCACACGCATCGGGGACACTTTCAAGGTCACAACATTCTGCAACAAGAGTATCCAACTTTAGGGAAAAGCACGAGGGACCATGTACGGCCCAATTCTCACAGGAAGGAACTTTTAGGTCAACAATAATAACATTTTACATAATAATATTGTTATTTTAAAGGTATTTATCAAATCTATCAAAAGTAACAGCTGCACATCACAAGACTTGACTTCTGAATGCGAGAAAGTATATTTAGTAACTTTTCTAGATTTATTTTATTAATTATATAATTCGCATAAAAAAGATCACTTTAATTATTTATGCACTACTCCAAACGTGGATTCTCCATTTTTTGAGTAAACAATAATTTACATTTATTTTATGGTAGAGCTTACTAAGAGTGAGTGTTCCATTTGAGCAGATTATTGAGGATGGGTGGGGGAGATTCCACCCTGTTCACGACAACCCTGCTACAGAGTCATTTGTTGGAGGAAGAGAGTGAATTTTGGGCGAAGTTCTCAAAAGGAGATGGTTAAAAAGATTTCAACATTAAATATTTAAGCGATTCACAGCCCCTATTATCCAAAGTAAAGTCTCCAATAAGCCTAGATATTGGGAACTAATACAAACATGTATTAATTATCAATAATAATTTTAGGGGGGTGAAGGGAAGGAATTGAAGCCCTAAAACATTCCTCCCCTCCTACTCGGTAAATGTTAAGTGTTGAGTTAAAAGATGTTTCGTTCAGTGGAACGAGACAACTGCAGTGAACTTATAGAGTCGTTAACATTTCCTAGCTTCTTGTTGTTGGATACAGTCTAGAATGTGTGGTGATTATAGGCACCGTGCAAAGTGCAGACGATATTTGAATTCACGACACCAGCGCAACTAAACACATCAAATTGTGAAAAGTATTGGTGTTAGAGGAAAGAGTAATACATCAAAATAAAATTCAGTTCATGATGATCATTTCGCACACTTATACTACCCATCTATCTCAATTCGGATTTTTTTTTTACAAAGAGTGAAAACATGTTTGCGCTAAAAACCTCGTTATAGTTCTTACATTAGAAAACAATTTTTTCAAAGCAAACCAATTGGAATATGGGAATTTTAATAATGTACTCATGTATTTTAAGGTTTTCATAACAAATTATGAAAAACTGATTGTCCAAATAGTTTACGAGAAACGGTGAGCTGTGTTTTAGGATTTTCGAGTATTTGATTGCGGTAGACATTATACTGCTCAGATTTTCCCTGCAAGAACTTACGAAGTCTTCACGAGTCGCGCCACCAGTACTGGCGCACATAGCCTATGTCCATGGTGAACTTTTCTTCATAACATGAGAATGTGATGTATCTTGTGGACAAAACTGACAAGGCCATTGTATTTTCTCTGCCAATACGATACCCACTGTCTGCACACAAGTAAAATAAATTCAGCTTTAGTTATATCTAAGCTGTCCACAAGACGCCGCATTCATTGTTTGGTGAAGTGGCTCATCCTGTATTTTCTTTGTTTCAAATTTACAAAGACCAGTCGTTTTCTGCCCATTCGTAAAATAAAAACATATAAATTAGGATCATTGGACTAGCTGTAAACGTTTCCACTCGTAGTGTGTTTGGCAAGCTTAAGCTCGATTCACACATTGTCACGTCAATGGTGTCTTGGAATGTAAATGTTTATCATCTAATAGTGCCGCTATGCTCATGAAAGATATTCAAGAACTGTTGATATCACTATGTGAAGAAAATTAAACTCATGTGTTTGTACTGAAGCAATATTTTAATAATTTTGGTTAACAAAAAAATGTGTTTTGTTATAAAAAAATACGGGCATTTTCTCGCGTTCCCTACAACCCCACATTAAGCTGCACCACATAATATTATAATTAAATTCCACTAAGCTATAATAAGTGACTCACTTGCATCCCTGATTGGACGGACAAGTTAAAAGTGATTTTTAAGTGGTAATTAAACAGAATATTAAATTAATTTAAATATAAGTAATTATATATAAATCTATATATATTGTAAATATAAAAGTTTAATTTATAATATAATTATCTTATATAATATATTATAAAGTACATATATTAAACTAAATTTATATCAATATAGATACTTATATGATATAATAAAATCAAATAGACATCTATATTATATTAAATATATTATTAGGCATTAATCCTTTTCTTTAAGATCATTATAATGATTATATAATTCAGTATATTAATTAAATTCTTATTATACTACTAAATAATAACATATCTATTAAATCTCATCATTAAAGAAGTTTAATGATAAAGGAAATGCAATGGTGAAGTTTTGCACTCACCTTAAGCAAAACTATTTGGAATACTTGTGTAACAAGTCAGCTATGTATGTGTAAACAATTATCAAGGAGCCAGGGCACGTCCTCTCATGAATGTGACAAACTCCCCGTCACACACTACACAGAGCCATATATAATCACTCATATCAATCTTTCCACAAATTTATACCACTATGAAGGAATCCTAATAAGATTCACCCTGCCCGTCGACTGGGTGCGACTCGCTAATATCCTACGACACGCCAAATTTGGGAGGAACTGGATTATAATACACCTGACTTATCAGATGTAATGCGTTGACGACGCAAGTAGATTTATTGCAGCCGATAGATAGGTAGCCTTATCTTTTCCTTGAATAACCTGTTAGGGAATATAAACATTGGTTGTTAAATAGCCGACATTGACAAAATTTCACTATGTTTAGCTTATAGTTATTGAAATTGGTATCCGCAGAACAAATAATATGGCGTATACATACATGAGTAGATATATGGTGAAGTTCTGGAAAGATGAACCGCAATTATAAAAGCTACTAAAAATTCCATATGTCAAGTTTCTGTTTAGATTATACACATAGATGATAAAGACTACAATGGGGTAGGAATGAGGAAGGAAGCATTTTAGAGGTAATCTACCCGTATTCGCGTGGAAGGAGAGTGGGAAGATATTTATAAAATACCACCAATAGATCCAACCGGGATTCAAACCCCAATCTCCTCGTTATCATCTCATCAGGCTAGTCTAACACGAGAGTGACGCCTTAGACCATTGTGCAACTGTGACGGGTCATATGGCGTTATTTAATCTGCAGCCGTAATATTGTGTGTGTTCACTGCGTGCTACTATCCGTTCGGGATATCCACAGATACGAGAAAAAAAGGAAGATAAAATTTATAGAAAATCTGGGAAGACGCAAATAGAAAATCACGATCAGTACACCCGACACCTTTGTACCCCAAAAAAGTTGTTGGTGGATAACACAATTTATACATATTATGCAATCTATATACAAAGTAATGAACTTTAAATGAGAAGTGTATTAGTATACATTAATATAAAGGCGAAAGCCGTGACTCACTCACCCACTCCCAAGCTCTAGAATTACTTAAAATTTGCCAGTGAGTTTTCTTTCAGTTTTTAGGCATCCGATAAGAAGGGGTTTCTCGGGATTCAACAGTCAAACATGAAACGGCGTTTGAAACATATGAGCTGGAAAGCTTTAATTTGGCAGAAAAGCAGAGAGAGTTTCCCCATTTAATAAAGAAATAGGAGATTTCAAAATGGGGGAAACGGGTAAGAGGCTATATATAATTAGTGAAAACATTTTAGACAAGGTATAAGATTAAAATTTGGCAAATAAGTCGAGAAACAATGTCAGCTAATCTAGAAATGTGAAATTTCTAAGAGTTGTAGAAAAGGGGGTGCACTCAACATTTTCAGAACTAATAGAAAAAGATAATTTTTGGTATTGTAGTAAATTGAAATAATTCAATACATGTAAAGGGACAAATCTAGATAAACACAAAACATTTAAAATGGGGTTCCCGGAAATGGTTAGTAGTGGTCATTTCCATATATAATCTGTATGGCAAAAAATTTAGATTTGGTGAGAAGGTAGAGAGAGGTAAGAATTTAAAAAACTAATAGAAAAAACATTCATGTGTGTGTTAGAAAATGTAATTATTTGCAAGCAGCTAGGAGAACCACCCCAAATAATCAAAAATCGTAAAATATTGAAAATTTTAAATAAACAATTAGTTTCAAGGAAAGGGTGGGAGGGCTCAAAACTTCTTGTGTTTTAGAACATTGAATTTCGGCATTTAAGTAAATATACTTTTCCTAATAGCCAATTAATGAGTTTTGAAAAAATCGACAACCCTGGAAATAGAAGAGTTTGAAATTGTAGAACATTAAAGCACGTGAAAGAACCTTACAAGTTTTAAAATTCCAAATAATAATGTGGGAACCGGAACTGTCGGGGGAGGGTGGGCGGCAGTAGCTTGGCATCCCTCAAAAGTTATTAGAAAATCTAGCGTTAAGCGTAGAATAAAATTTAAATTTGGGAAAAAGGACCAATCCAGATATAATAAAGGTGGGAAAGTTTGGAATTTAAAATAGGGGTCTAGGGAAATTCGAGCCTCAAAATTCCTAAACTAATAGAAAAACGCCTTTTCAACAAGATGGTAGAGAGTTTTAATTTTGTATAAGCAAACGAAAACGAAAACAAAACCAAATACTATGTCAAAGGGGATCCATCAGCGTTGTGATTAAATGTTATGTTTTACCCCTGAGAAGAAAGGGTCAACCTGCTAGTAATATTAATTTACCAAACTAGTCCTAGATAAATTAACAGGTAATCGAAAACAATGTTAAAGATATCTTATTTAATAAGAAATTTAAACTTTGTTTTATTTGATCATCCTGATATGGATAAACAAACTCGCAACTAAACATAGCTATAGGAATCTCTTATGAGCCAACTCATTTGACCAAACAAGTAGAATTTTATATAAATACTTTTAGCTACAAAATAGTACGTTTTGTAAATTAAATAACACTAACCCTTCCCAATGGATTCATACATGTTATTGGAAAGCTACCCCAAACTAATTATTATTAAATACAATTTAGTTCTTATACGAACCTGAAGTACAACCATCACAGTATGGAATTAAAGTTTCAGACCGGTTTAGACATAAATCTCAAAGCGTGTAACTCTTGACAGAACTAGCTGCAAACTGAGGCAACTATCGCATCGACCATCAATCTACCACGATGAACAACATACCTTTATTTGCAGTTGATGTAAGTTCCCCCACACCAGAGTAGATCAAATGGGACCATTCGGCCTGCTAGTAGATGAAGTCAACTTCTAAACGCATACACACACCTTTCGACTCGATTATAACTATATTTCCATCTCACATCTGTGCCGTGGGACCAAAACAGTCATCCAGACACTATTTTCCGTTCTCGCACAGGGAAAAAACCCTGTGCGAGAATGGAAAAATCCTACATGGACCGGGAATTGAACCCTGGCCCTTTGGCATCGTAAGCAGAAGCTCTACTTACTCAACCAAACAGGTGGACAAGAGAATGTGGTATTTTTTACAAGTTATAAAAGCAGTGGCGGAACATTTCCTGACCGGCTTTTTAATTTAGAATTTCATCTCGGCTTATATGCATATACACTAATTGCTTTAATGTGCCAAGAATGAAGTAAGGTTGAATTTAGAGGAAGTGTACCCGAATTTGCGTGGAGAAGAATGGAAAACAATTTATGAGAAGCCACCCTCAGTACACCCGATTGGGATTAGAGCCATGATTTCCCCCTGATCGGCAGTATTTTGTGAGTGGGACGCCATAGACCAAGCGGCTACCTAAGCGTCCCCCTCTCGCAATTTAATGCCCTTTAAAGATCTCTATCAACTTTCCCGAGAAGATAACCCAAGTACTAATAGCCTTAATTTACATTTGAATAAAAGGGACAGAGCCAGTGGTGTGTGTATGAGGCATTATACCTACTAACATAGAACTGAACTGAAATATAAATGGATGGTTCAATTCTAGTTGGATCATTTATCTTAATTTAATCTTAAAAAGGATGCCGACACATTTCGTATTTAAATCTAGATTTAATATCAGAAACCTATTTTATTTTTGTGGTCTATGAGTTTTAAACCAAACTATGTTTGAGCGGTCTAAGGGTCTAATCTCAGATTTATAAATATCTTGGAGGAGGGGAGTTAAAATCCTGGTCGACTTTAAAGTTAAAAAAATAAATCAAAGTGAAATAGTTATCACAGGCCTGTTTTGTCTACATCGGTGTTCTTGTGGTCTAAGGAGTCAATCATTGGTTGGTATGATCCATAACTGGGAAAGGTTAGAGCACCATTCGTATTTATATCGTTTTCTCTACTCAAAAATGTAACAGTATACGTGGTAGGAAAAAAAAACAGTTTTGATAAAACATTTATATATAAATCCATACATACCATATCATATAAACATACAATACATAACATAACAATACATACATTACATACATACATATATACACACACACATTCATATCTAATCATGCCAGTCCCTTACAGGGTAGATTGTACATATAGCTAAAAAAAAAATTATGTAATTAATCTATCCTCACTTTCTCCACACTTCTCTATCTTTGAATACTCCCTTCGCTTCAATAACATCCATACATCGAGTCATCCATGTTCTTTTATTCTTAAAACTCTTAATGTTTCTCTTTTTCACACATTCATCTACAATCTAAATTTTACGTACCCAATAAGATATATTTGCGTGTCCCCGGTTGAATTTTAATGGTGCGGTTCAGAATTTGGCAAAGGGTAACAAACTAATTTTTTTAAATAATTTATTTTAAAAGCATAAATTACATTAAATTACATTGACTTGTAATGCAAGTTTTCAAATCCAAATAGAGCGATATTGTTTGACTGAGGTCTTCAGTTCATAACAAGTTATATAAATACATCGTGGAGATGGGAAGCTGCCATCTCTTTCTCGCATGACCTCTTCTAATAAAACTAACCTGATGAGAAAAAAGGTCGACCCGGAACCGACGGGTAATTGACCTGAATTGGTTCACCCATGCCCCTCCGTCGTCTTGCTTTGAATCGGTAGATTCAATGCCCCGATCGTCAACTGGGAGGTTAACGGTTTATTACACCGGACAAGAGTAAACAATCTTAGATCATTATCTCATTAACACCTCCTTTGATTTGTGTCAAAGGGCAAGGGTGGGTCTGACGTTCTGATTCTCACCGTGGGATTGACCTCTGAGAGCAGGGTAGTCTATCATACAGGCTCTGCGATGATGAAGAGTTGAAGGATGATAGTCCAGAACGACCTGGAGTACTCGGAGCTTCGCGTCTTACCACAAGAGATTAAAATATTCCAGCACATTTTCGATAATACATTTTTCCGTGGTGGTGGTTTCTAGTCTACGAAGTAGGTGAAAGAACTGGGTTGGAGGAGGCGGCACTTATGACTTATTACGTATGAAGGGTACAAGTAACCCAGAAAAGACTTGTTTTTTTAAATTAATTTAAATATGACAGGCCCGCTTCGGTGGCCTCATGGTCTAACGCGCTAATCTCGTGTTAGACTGGACTGCCGATGACAGGGAGATCGAGGTTCGAATCTCGGTCGGATGTACTGAGAGAGGTTTTTCCAAAACTGTTTTCCACTCTCCCGCCAAGTAAATGTGGGTACACTTCTTCTAAATATAACCTTCCTAATCCTTAAAAACCTGCGCGTAATTAGTTTACAAGAGTATAAACCGAACGGGTAGTAAGATCCGGTGATAAGAATAAATACGCCAGAGACCTCCTCTAATCCCAAGGGTATTCGTTAAGGTTTTGACTATAATATTGAAGTATTAACATGATATCTGGTCTATAGTAGACCCGACGTAAATAACACATTCATCCACTAAGCGCTGTAGTCGATATGTGGGTGTGACACGAGATTATTGGAATCCATATTATTGCTTTATTGTAATTCATTTGATGTTTCAGCTGTTGACGTCCTTACTTACCCTAAACTTTGAATATAAACGATTTCATTCGTTCCATTTATATATATATATTTCCAGAAAAACAAATTGAATTTTTTAAAACAGAAAATGATTTTTTTTCCCTTTTGGGCTATCTAAATATTCACCCTATGGGTTAGGGATGAAGAAAATAGATCTTAGAGCAAGTGTTTGCGCACTTGCGTAAGGGATAGTGGGAAACCGTTTAGAAATACCCTCATGAGCACACTCAGCTGGGTTTATAGCCCCCGAACTCCCCACCACCAGCAAACCAAACAGTACGATTCTGAAGCCTTAGCGTTCCCACCTGTGTGGGTAGTATTTTTTGATAAAGATGACATAAAATATAAATGTAAAAGTGAGACTCATCGTTTCAGATGTAAAGCCTCTTTTCACATACTATGTAATAAAATGTTTGAGTAGGTACTTTATTATTCAATATGAAAATAGCTTAAAACATTTTTAAATGTTACGTTTATAAACAAAATGTAAGAGAAAAATTATTAAAATCGAGCACATTGAGAATTACGCTTGCTACTCGTATTTTACACACACACACGCACACACACACACTAATATAACCGGCATCTTCGCTAATCCATCACAAACTAGTGAGTATTTTTCATAATCTAGTCAACATAATCTGTACATTCACGTGAATAAACTAGATATAATATTATCTGAAGCAAAAATGAAAACAAGAAATAATATTCTCAAACTAGTTTCTAGGCTTGGCCACTACAGGTTGATTATAACACTAACCACCTAACAAAACCTCCCCTTCAATCGATAAGCGCTTGTAAGGTTGTGCTTTGTCTGTAAAAAAAAAGTATCTTTCTGTCAGTTATTACGTAAGAGTGAATAAAGTGGGAGTGAAATAAACAAATTTTATTTTTATTAAATAAAAAAACAATCGAACATTTGGTTCCTTTTGACTAAAGTGTGCAATGTTTCAGCCTTCTACAGTAGCCCCATGGCTTCTTTGGTGCTGACTGACAGTTCACAGCTGACTTCTGACAGTCAACAGTTAGGCATATACCTAAATTGTGACTGTCAGAAGTGACAGCTGCTAAACACATGTTTTTTGCAGATCATATGGTTCGGCGTAGGGATACATAATTTGGTCTGGTAGCTTTTCAAAGCCGTCAGCTGTCAGCTGTGAGCTGTCAGTCAGCACCAAAGAAGCCATGGGACTACTGTAGGTCATCTAGGGGCTTCTGGAGGGTGTGAAAAGATACAATCACTCTAGGAAATTATATATTCCCAAATATAACTAGCGTTTACCCGCAGCTTTACCCGCGTTAATGTCAGTTTTAAAAACATTTTCATTAAAAAAATAGCGTTTCTAATCCCAGAGTTTTTTATTTCCCTCACAGAGAAGAAATCACGTAACGTATTATCTATAAATTACCATTATAAAAACTTTGGAGTTGATTAAAGATATATCTTCAGAGTAAAAAAACTCGTTGTAGGTTAATTATTTCGGTTTTAAGATTACACACATATAATATTTGAATTAACTGAAGGAAATAAAGTAACGACATTCAAGGCAAGTCCTCTTTGTAAACGAGGTTGGTCTTATCATCAGGAGCGAGCATTTACAGGTTGTTGTTAGAACTATCACGGAAACACACCACATAAAATTGTCCATGTGAAAAACACCTGCCGCGCAGATCCGACGCCTGCCACCTTCAGGGTTTGTTGTGCTGTGTGTATGGTAATCGCTGGTAGAAAATTGCGTGCATTTAAACTGGATCGGCATGTCTGATTGAATCATGGGAATTTAATAATAATATTTAGCACCACGTCTTACTACCCGTTCGGGTTATACGCTTAAGTACTAATTACGCTACTGGATTAGGAATTGGGAGGGTTGAATATAGAGGAAGTGTACCCGAATTCTATCTAGATCTTCAATTGAGGTTTTATGGTACATTTTACTCTCATTCCATTCTGCCGATGACAAGGATCTTGGGGAGCGATCCCGGTCGGATGTATTAATGGTAGGTTTCCTAAATGGTTTTATACTCTAGCTCTACGCAAATGCAGGTACACTTCCTTTAATTCAGCCTTTATCATCCCTAACACATTAGAGTAAACTGTACATATGCGTAGAACCTGAGCTACACCAGTTATCACGCACACTTAAGGCGTCAAGTTCACCATCAACTTGATTTCCTGTCATGGGAAGAAAAGATTTTAATTTTTGCGAATGCGGGTACAGTTTATATGACCATCCTTATTTTTCGTTTGCCATGATTTAAGTCGCTACACAACTATTGTGTTATAAAATATATATAGGCCTACATAAAATGTAATTATTTTAACTATTTCAAAGCCACGACCCCCAACCGACAAGGTATCGCGGTATTGTTTTGATGAAACAAGCATCTTTCATAAACATGTATTTGGGTAAATGAAGGTCGGCTAGTTTACTAGTTCACTAAAGTTACGGTTAGGAAAATCCACACTGAGAGGTTTAAAAATCAATATCTTGCGATTACGGGACCCCCAAAGACTGATTGAAACAAGTTTTCATCAAAATCTCCGGGTAAAGCTCTTCGCACATCGGCATAGTTTAGTATGCGTACTGTATTGTATGTTTTTTCTCTTACAGTACCTTTGCTATGGAGCTGCGCACATCGGCATAGTTTAGTATGCGTACGGTATCATATGTTTTTTTCTCTTATCATGTCTTGCTATAGAGCTGCGCACATCGGCATAGTTTAGTATGCGTACGGTATCATATGTTTTTTCTCTTATCATGTCTTACAATGGAACTGCGCACATCGGCATAGTTTAGTATGCGTACTGTATCATATGTTTTTTCTCTTATCATGTCTTGCTATGGAGCTGCGCACATCGGCATAGTTTAGTATGCGTACGGTATCATATGTTTTTTCTCTTATCATGTCTTGCAATGGAGCTGCGCACATCGGCATAGTTGAGTATGCGTACGGAATCATGTTTTTTCTCTTATCATGTCTTGCTATGGAGCTGCGCACACCGGCACCTGTCGTAGCGGCATAGTATCGTACACGTTAGGTGCGTGGATTTCCATTCCGCTTTGAAAGCGAAAAGACACACGTACGATACTGTCATGGCGGCTGTTGCCTGCCCCCTATACATCCTCTCAACCTATCCTCTCCCCCCAATCTGCTCTACTCTATATTCTCTTGGTGAGGCGGTGTTGTTATTGTATTGTTGTCTAAAAATGTGAAATGGGCAATTTTGAAGAGGAGCTAATTATTGTTGTACAAGAGTTCAAAGTTCTTTATGTCTTCTCTTCGGGGGTACGTTTTATAATAACACTGAAGGCTGATTCACACAGAATGCTAAGCTATGCTATGCTGTGCCACGCTACGCTAGGGTTTTGTCAGTTTGGTTTCACACTCATTGCTAAGCTAAGCTAAGCTATGGTTCCTCTTTTCCCTCCTGGATTCACTGTGGTTCCTTCCTGGTCTGCTCCAGTGAAGTTAAGTTATGTCATTCTCTTAGATGTCTTGTTTGAGCTTAGATGATAGTACTGAGGAAGATGAACTGTTGCTATTAGCAGCTGTTTTGGAAAAGGAACAAAAGTTAGGATATGAAGAGTTGACTTGTTCAATTAACAGTTACATTTTAATACAAAACCACGTATTATATATAAAACCTAAATAGAATATTACTTAAATACACGTGAAACAAATTGAAAATAAAATTTCAACTCTTCTTTGGTTATTTTCAACAATCCAGCACTGCGTCTGTTCAACAAGCAGCCCAAGCTGCGTTATGCGCATGCGCAACGTAAGATCGCTGAAGATGGGAGATGGAAACATTTCCCGGTCAACAATCAGAAAAAAACACAGCGTGGCGTAGCAAGGCATAGCTTAGCTTAGTTTTCTGTGTGAACCGGCCCGGAATACAGGGTGGGGCGGAATCAGTTAGACGATCTATGCTGAGGTTTGCCTGACGTCCGGTAGAACTCATCTGAATGATATTATCTTCAAAAAGTGAAAAAGTGTAATATGTAGTTTGCTTTTATTTAGCTGGTGAATATTTACTTTTCGATTAAAGTGTTATTTTTCAAATAACTAATCGACTAATTGTTTCGGCCTCACCCTGTGCAAGGGCAAAGCATGGGCTGAAATTAGCAAGCAAATACAGCGAAGAGGTTAGCAGATTTAAGTTTATTACTGAATTGTAAAGGTAGGATATTTATCTATTGCCGGTCTCCTGTTGAGACCAGGCCATGCAATTTGAACTTGAAATCTTATATAACTCGTTCTAAAGTACACAAAAAACTTATCATCGTCGTGGATCGAATCATTAAACAGTGTAAGAAATTTCCAAATTCTTTTCTCATTAATATCATCTATCCACTTCCTTTTATCTGGCTCCATAAATATAATTATAGTCACTACCACAATGTTCTCATCGGAGGAAGAAGACAAGGTATCAGCCATTCTTTTAACAGAACACACTCGCTTATTTTTCACGTCACTGCTCACAAACGGTGAAGGGGAAGTATAGAGTGTGGTGGGGGAAACAAGATCTTGGGATATGCATCGTATATATGGATGTGGTATCGACAGAAAAGTATCGATACTGTACTCATTAAAAGTATCGGAAGAAACATATCGATATCGTACTAGTATCGAAAGAAAAGTATCGATATTAGTAAGTGTCGGTATCGAAATATTAATCTGGAAAAATGTGTTTTTATCTAGTAATAATAATTTTAACTTTTGCATCATAATAATTGTATTTTCATATTTATTTAAACACTGAAAATGATAATGATTTAACCATATTATATTATATTATACTTAGGTCTATCGCGTCTATGTTAGGTGTTGGAACTTAAAAGGTATGATAGATAGGATTGTAGTAATGTATATAAGGTTTAACCATACCAGCTTTCAAAAGGTCTATGAAAATTTAGCTGATGGAAAGTTATTTAGTAGCTAAATACGATTAGTAATATATTTTTTAACATATTTTGTACCCTTCTTTAACCATAGTGAACAGTGAACCCCAGCAAGAGTGAAGATAGCAAATAAAGTTGTTTCTTTCGATACCGATCCGATACCGGAGTGTGAGTACTAATATCAGTAAAAGTATCGGAAAATACGTATCGAGGAAAAAAAAACTAGTATTGAGAGGAAAATATCGATGTGAGTAAAGTATCGATAAGTTACTTTTTTCACATTCCTAGTCATATATACGATCTCCGTGTGCGGAAACGTCGCGTCGTGGCAATACACTACATATTACTGCTACCATATCGCTATTGTCCTGACAACGTACGTATACGGTACTATGCCGGTGTGCGAAGACCTTAACTAACCACTTTAAAACGTAATAGAGTATTTAAGCTTGATATATTATTATTGGATTAAAACTGAGAGAAATATAGAAACTCCTCTATTTATTTAAATATACTCTTTTTACGGCTAAATTAAAAAAAAAAGAAAAACCAATTTTGAATTTGTTGTTAATTTTGCCAAATGAACGGAAGAAGGAAGGATAGCAAAATTATCAAAGTTATAGTTTTCGAGAAATGCTTTTTTAGATTTTTTTTTTGTAGCGGAAGAATTAAGTGAAGTGGTAGAGTTATTTTTGAAAAATCTGGAGATAAAAATATGTCATGGTTGCCACGACGATGTAAACTAAACAAGTTAACCAGGGGTAAGATGATTGTCAGGATTTTAGGGTGACCTGGCGGTCTAGGGGTAAGGTGTCAGACTTCTGTGCTGGAGGTCCGGGGTTCAATCCTCGGTCCCGGCACAGATTTATCTGAATGCCAAACCCTTCCTTCACCTCTGACAAGACGTGTATTAATCACAACTTGCGAATGTGTGGAATGCCAGGCCTCCACCGTGGTTCGGATTCCACGTTAAACTGTAGGTCCTCCATTTCATCTCACAATCACCCTACCATTGCACATTAGCGTAAGTGCGTATAACCCGAACGGGTAGTAAGACGCGGTGATAATAATAATAATAATAATAATAATAATAATTGTCAGGATTCATTTCAAATCCACCAAAAACTTTTAACTATGGAAATTCTGCTCACTTGAACATCATTATAAATATTAGAAACTCAAAATTCTAATACTTTTTTCAAATTTTGAGTTTGATTCCTTTTTTAGAGCTATTATGATGTTCATCACAACATAATTATGTGACAAAATTAACTTACACATAATTCATTTACCAGTTAAAGTTTACAAAATGAGAATTATAAAAGAAAAAAATTACACCAACATGTTTTCTAAGATTCGGGACTCTTAAAATAAATTACTATTCACATTTGAAAGTAAAACCTATTCGAACCATCTATTCTTACAATATTTGTATTAAATTATTATAAGTACATTTTGGTGCCAATGTGCTGGCTATTAACGAAGAATCAATCTTTTTAGTACCGCGCCTTACTATCTGTTTATACACATATGTATTAATTGCGATAGTGGGTCAGGGACAATAAAGGTTAAATTTAGAGGAGTTTTATCCGCATTTGCGTAGAGGTAGAGTGGAAACCCGGATTTAGAATAAAGCACCCTCTGTAGACCCAACTGGGATTCAAACCCCAATCTCCCTGTCATTGGAAGTGTTGTCTAACACGAGGGTGATGCCTTAAACCATGAGAAATTAATTATCTATAGGATCTGCTTCGAGGGTCGCATGGTTTAAGGCGTCGGGTGTACGGAGGATAATTTTTCATAAATGGTTTTCCACTTTCCCTCCATGCAAATGTGGGTACACTTCACCTAAATTAACCTTCCTCATCCCTAACTCAGTATCGTAATTAGTACATATGCGTATAACCTAAACAGGTAGTAAGACGTGGTGATAAAAAATATATGTTTAAGAAATACACAGAAACAAAATCCCTTCATGTTAATTTATTATATAGTTATTATTATTATTATTATTATTAGCACCGCGTCTTACTACCCGTTCGGGTTATAAGCACAATCATATAGTTAACCGGCCTCGTGGTATAGTAGTCAGAGACCCTGGCTGCCGTGGGATTTTTCTCGAAGGGTGAATAATTCCCATGGTCCCCAAGGTTTGGTTAATTAGACTTAAGTTAGGTTAAGATCTTCATTGGCTTTACTCCGTCATAATCACTATCATTATCCTCTCATCTCATCGGGACATAGAAAGAGCCTCCGCGGGAAGGGTGCACAATTAATACATTCGGGTGTCTTCTGGGCAACGGTACATTAGTTCCGACTTATCTTTCCTCAAACTGAGCTACAGATTGATGTAGCCCAGACATGCCATTATTATTATATCATTCAGTGAAAAAGAAAACCCCCATTTTAAAAATGGTATATTTTTACCTTCGCCAAGAATTCAAACCTGGGATACTTAAATCAGTATTAGATTAATCAACTGAGCTAAGGCGTCAAGAGTAAAAATGGTTTGTATCGACTAATTCAAACCACAACTTGTTGGTACTTATAAATGACTGAAAAAGACCTAAAATATATTTTAAAACAATACTTTTGAATACATTTTTACATAGCCTAAGTTTAATTAAATATTTGATACAAAACATAATCATTCACTCACTAGCACATTACCCCAATTTTCTTACGAATTGTCGGTGTCCCGACAAATGGTACAAGCAACATTTCGTACCACCCTACTTGAAAAGGGACTACTGATGACTTCAAAATATTTACGATGCGACTAATGGTATCACTTCTATCTATTTAGCCTAAAAAAGGGCTAATATGTACAAGTAAGGTCCATTACTGGATAGTAGATAGCTGTGAGAACGCCAAAAGTTCAGTTAGTGTAAGTTAAAAGTGAGTAAGATTAAATAAGTTTAAGTTAGGTTAGGTTAGGCTAGGCTATATTAGATTAGGTTAGGTTAGGTTAGATTAGATTTCAAATTCTTGAAACGCTCCACTACCATTACCATTCTTCTTTGCGACGTAACCTTGCATATCAGAGGCATATTACACACAAATTAAATTAAATTCACCCAAATAAATATAAAATTGAAGCCCGGTACACCTTCCAATCAAGTGGTACCATTTGTCTCATCGTAAATATTTTAAATTCATTGTAGACCCTTCTCAGATATTCACCCCCTTGAGTGGTACTAAATGTCACGTGGTATGAAATGTCGCTTGCACCATTTGCCGCATATTCGAATGGTCATATTTGACAGCTAAAAATGTTACTAGATCTTATTTCACGTATTCATACGTCAAGTTATGTGATCTACAGCTTTTAATATATATTAGGACTTAACACATATAAAATCACAAGTTATATAGAAAAATGTTATCAATGTTGGCTGCAAAAAAGTTTTTATTTTATAAAAGATACTTCAAATGTCCATTTGTTGCCCATTTCATGAAAATTGGGCAAATTTCTGCTCATTCCTTGAACTGGCATCTTTGTTTGGCGATTTCACGAACTGGGCGAAAATGGCATTAACTCTTGTCAATTTCATGAACTACAACTAAATGTACTTACTATCTACTACAAGCTTAACTGAAATTCATTTAAAGATGTTATATTAAACTAACCCAACCTAACTTAATGATTACAAGCTAAATTAACTTAAAAACCAAACTATGGTCTTCGCTTGTCCATTTCATGAACAAGGAAAAAAATCGTTCATGTTCATGAATTGCGTAGTAATCGGAGGTGTTCAGTTCATGAAATAACCGGTTAATTAACTATTCAGCACAAGCGCTGAGCAATTCATAAACTGGGATATTTTTGCCCATTTCGTGAAATGGTTAGGAGAAAAGGCCAATTCATGAAATGGGCAGAAATTTGGTCAAATAATTAGCTGGGTAAATTCACAAATGGGGTGTAACACATCAGCTGTTAATCGCAGAGACCAGTGTTAAATAGGCCTATTTCTTTCAATAAGCTTTGTGTGTGTGTGTATGTGTATATATATATATATATGTGTTTGTGTGTGTGTGTGTGTGTGTGTGCGCGTGCGTGCGTGCATGCATGTACTGTGTATTACTATAGCCCATAACCATCAGATACTGTTCTTCCTACCAAAATCAGAATCGCCCAAGCTATTTGCATTTTAATTACAATGAACGACCAACCGGGATTCTAAAGCCAAACTCTCAGCTATTATAATGCCTTAGACCGTGCGATCATCAACGGGTGTAGCGGTAGGATAATGGTATGACACTTGATTGTTGATTAATCCTTTAATAAAGTTTTGATGAGCTGCTAATGGACTGCGCAGGTATTATATTGATAAATAAATAAAATAAACTTAAAGAGGTCAGTGACACTGAGCGTGCTAACGGTAATATTGATTAACTCCTCCCTAGAAGTCGTGAGAAAACTGATTAATACAAATGGATGCACCGGTTTTAAACGGCGTTTGAACCCGAGGTTTTACAAAGTTCAAAGTGTTTGTTTTATTCAGAAAACATACATCTAGTAAGAATATTAATTTTAGAATATTTTAGTTTTCGGGTCTTTAGTTGTTTGTGGTTGCTTTCAAACTTATGCAATATATTATAAGATGTTTACTAGTTACGAAACCTTTTTAGTTAGCGAAATTACTCCTTAATCATCTAGCAATATTATTGGCTATTAATGTTTCATGTCAGTTTTCTCGAATACTTTTCAATGCTGTAAAATATGGTTGCCCCTTTTTGATGGAAATTTACTGCGTTTTCTTTAGAAGAAATATAAAAATAAGTTAAATACCCAATTTTGCTAGTTGCTACCAAAGATGTAGTCTGCTCCAGAGAATAAGAAGTTACGGGTTTATTGAATGAGCGAGCTTGTAGGTATTGTTGGCCCCGGAGCCAGTCTTGTTACAGAAGACACAGTATACATACGCCAGAGAAAGAGGTGTCACGGGTTTATTGAATGAGCAAGAGAGCGTGTAGGTATTGTTGGCCCCGGAGCCAGTCTTGTTACAGAAGACACAGTATACATACGCCAGAGAAAGAGATGTCACGGGTTTATTGAATGAGCAAGAGAGCGTGTAGGTATTGTTGGCCCCGGAGCAGATCTTTATGATGTAACCAAGAGAGTACAATCCAACCACTACATCCACTTGTCCTCATCACAGCCGACGGCAGCAGCTGTGCCGGACTTTAACTAAGGTCAGTCACTGAGAACAGACTTTTCGTCCCGTCTGCAGCCACGGGGATGCTGTGTGGTTCCGAATAGGTCGAGGGCGTTCACATCTGACAGTAAATACATGTAAATAATATAGCTTGTGTATATAGTCCGTAAATCTACTGGTATCTCTTTTGCTCAGACATCGTTGAAAACTAGGACCTGTGCTGCTACAAAATTACGCCTATATTCTTATAATCGCTAATAGCCGCGATTAGAGGTTGTCGCACGCACGGTAACTGTTGACTTGTACAGAATTCAGTAAGGATACATTGGCCCTGATTACGGGGTGTTAAAAAGAACATGAATAAATAATGATCATTAGAAGTAGATTGTAATTTTTTTAAATTGTATTTAACGTGCACTTTTTGAACCGACTGATTATATCAGCACACGAGAATTTCTATGAGCGAGATTGAAAGGGCCTACCGATTTTGCCGGAAAGGTATTCTCACAAACCTACCAGAGTTCTTTTACATGCCAAATTCGACATTGTACCGACAGCTTTACCTCTCCTCTCACGGAAGTTGTGTTACGAATTTTTATCCCTTAAGAAAAATCTGTCAACCCCGGCTGGGTTTGAACCCACGAACCTCGGGTACTGAGGCGAGCATTTTACCCCAAGAATACCAAGGTAAATTGGAGCGGATTGGTTGAGAAGTAATCTCTTCTTTACGACCAACAAAACCAATTATTTTAATGACATGAATAAAGAAAATATATTAGAAGTATTAGCAGAACTGTATATTAGGATCAGCACATTGGATTAGCAATGCGTACATGCGTACTTATTAAGTCTGGGAATGTAATAGTGAAACTTTTCACTTATTTTATTTTCGGGTAAATTTTATGTACTCGAAACCTGTGGTGATTTTTTTTTCTACTTTATCTCGACACCTTGGAGGGAAAGTATTGTGATCGTTAAAAAGATTGAACCCGATATTTTGATAAGTGTCGACGTTTCATAAACCCCTGAAACAAAAAAAGTTGTTTTCGTAATGCCGTTTGTCTGTCTGTCCGTCTGAGCTAGAGCCGAAACTATTTTACTGATTGGGATGAAACTGTATCTGGGGTTCTCATAAGGTTTCCCAGAAAGGTTTTTGGAATTAGACATCCAACCCTAAAATTAAGGGTAGTTTACTAAAGGGCTAAAAAAAAAGAAAAATAGATTTTCTCAAAACTCGCTCTAACGATTTTGGTTACATTTTGTATCTACACACTGTTTATCATCATAAACAAGATGGAAATTCACATTTTAATCATTTTTTCACTACTATTTGAGATACAAAATAACCTATCATTGTATAATTGTAGTACTATTAAAAATAAAAATCTTTTATTTGAAATTTATTTTTATTAAACCATTAATTTCTGAACTATATTCAAATAAAATTATATACTTTTTAATTCAGGCCTTTGAAAATGAATTTGATTCTTATGATCGTTGGTACACAAAGATGTTTCTCTTTTCTTAATTTTTCTGTAGCTGTGTTCCTAGTTCCTAATGCCCTAGAGTAAGTAAGTAACAGTGTATATTATTTCATTTATGAGCTTTGGTGTAGTGTTTCTACAACAATGTATGGACCTATTATTTCGTTTCACAAATCTTTCAAGCTTTTAGTAAATGTATATTTTAAGATAAAAGCGAGAGAAAGTTTGTGCGGTGCGTCGTACTTTTTTTCTTCTAAATCTTCGAATACGAAATAAAAAAAACAACGTACTCCACTTAGTCTGAACTGTCCATTTTTACTGATGAACCTGTCTATTCCGATGCAGTGTGTGATGCGAGAGTTGAACAGAACGGATATGAACTAAACGGAGCCGAACCAGTGCACGACAAGATAAACGTCACTGACCGCTTTAACCATCGATGCGGGTACAACATTATTTGATTAAAGTGCTCACAGTGTAAAATAGTAGCTACATCAAGTATTCAGGATATGAGGCCTCATTCGATGCGAACCAATCAATATTAAATGTTAACCAGAGATTCGCTTCATTAAAGTTTCTAATTTATTTTCTGAGATTTATAGCGTACGTGACATTAAAGTGAATACTCTAGTAAAATAACATTGATTGTAATTGAATCAGTCATTTGAAAAAGGGGGCAAGTCACTTTATTTAAAAATAAAAATTAGTTAACAGTGGTTTTATATCCTAAAAGGCAAGACCCACGATTCTGTGAAGAAACAAGTTAAGTTTTGTACATGGAAGAGTACTTTATAGCTGTGATTAATTTTGGGTCAGTTGAAAAATGTTATTAGTCCTGAACTTGTCACCTTTCTCAAATGCCTCTATGTAATCTTTGTACTTTTGAGAACATATCCAGAGATCAACAGTGTTTTCTAAATCTTTAGCACCATTTCTATTAAAAATTAGGGGCTTCAAGTAAACAACATAATGGATTATTTTAATGCTGACACAGATGAAAGTGGAAATTATTTTCCAAAAAGAAAAAAAGATGTGAGGAACAGTGAGCTTTACAAAAGAAGAAAAATTCATCTATTGAAAAATAAAGGTGTAGCACACATTAATCACAAGGGTAAAGAAGTACTAGCAAGAAGCACAGGCAAACATTGCAAGTAAGTACAATTTAGAAAATAATGTGTTTGTTAGTTTGAAACTACCGTAGTTTCGAACATTTTGTTTATATGTGGCGTCATTGTATAAAAGAAATTGTATTTATTTAATGTGTTAAGGTGTTTTAGTATATTTGCTACATGCTGAAGTTTTCTACAGAAACTTAAAACTAAGTTTTAGTGAAGATATGGTTAAACAAGATTGCAACATATCACATTTAAAAAAAATTCCACTAGCATTAATGTTGACAATAGAGTGTCCCACATACGTAAAGACCACTTAGTTGTTCCCACAACTTCCCATAAATGTCAGCACTATATTCATGTCACCTGCCCAAGCTATAATAATTTCTATTGATTATCCCATTGTTCAGACATATTACGAGTAGAATATTTTATGGAGGTAAGCGAACGCTTACACAATTTAATACGCAACCAGCGAGGCTTGCAAGATGAAAATGAAAGTTAGTTTCGAATAGCTTAGTGGTAAGAGCATTGGCGCACTAAGCTAAGGGTCCCAGGTTCAATTCCCATGTCCGGGTGTAATTTTTCAAATTTATCAATATAATAATAATATTCTAAGTTAACTTTGCTATGCCCTTCTACCTAACATGATATATCTCGAAAAATAAAAGGTTTAAAAAGCCTTTCCCTTTCTTTCACAGATGTAATAACTGCTTCAGAAACCTTGTTGATATTGTACAGGCTGATCTGATCAGTAAACTAAATTCTATTGAAACAAAAAATGCCAAGACTTATACCTCCAAGGTTTGATTGAATGTTTGCCGGTACAAAGACATCGGCCACGTAAGGAAGGAAGCAAATCAAGATCTTCATCTTTTCAATATCATGTGGTGGTGAATTCAGATCGGAGGCAAATCTGCAAAGCAGCATTTTTAAGCTTGCATGGAACAACAACAAAACGTGTTGAGCGGTTGTGTAAACTTCTTACACTTGGCAAGTCACCATCAGACCAAAGGGGAAAAAATTCAAGACCTGTTTCAGGCAAAGAATTGTTAAAAATTCACAATCATATTCTTTCATTTCCTGCAAAAGAAACATATTGTAGAGGACGTGATATCACTTACCTTGATGCTAGCCTTACAGTTAAAAGTGATGCATTCTCTGTTTAAAGAAACACATGCAGATTCAAATATTTCTTACAAATTCTATGCCAAGTATTTTCATGGCAATTTTTCATATCGTTTTGGAAGACCCCAGATCGACACATACTGTACATGTGAGGAATTGTCAAGCAAGATAAAGAGTCCACACTTCAATAATGCAGCTAAACGAGAAGTGGTTGCAGAACTTCTTGTTCACAAAAGACGTAGCAAAAAGTTTTACAAAAAGATGAATGAAATTGAGAAGTAATGCAGACTTTATGAGTGTGTTTCTGCTGTGTGCTTTGATTTCATGCAAAATCTTCCCCTCCCAAATATTCCAGTACAAGAGATGTTTTATAATAGACAGCTGTGGGTTAATGCATTTAACATTCATGAGCTCAAAACAGGGAATTCATGGTTTTATGTTTATCATGAGGATATAGCAAATAAAGGACCTAATGAAGTTTGCTCCTTTCTTTTAGATTATATCGATAAAGAAATACCTAGTGTTGTGAATGAACTACATCTATTTTCTGATGGATGTGGGGGACAAAGCCGGAACCACACAGTTATAAGACTGTGTATGGAATTAACTGGCTTGGGGAGATTTCAGAAAATCTTCCACTATTTTCCAGTTCGAGGGCACTCATATCTTCCCTCTGATAGAGATTTTGGTGTGGTAAAAAGGCTAATAAGAAAAGTATATCGGGCGTACACACCAAAAGAATACATTGATAATGATAATCAAAGCAAGTGATAAAGGAAAGTTTACGGTTAATATGGTTGACACAGATGATGTACTGGCTTTCAAAACATGGTAGCCCTCCTTCTACAAGAAAACCAGTCTTTCTATAGAAACTATAGGCAGAGCAGTACATAGGAATCAAAAAATTAATTTTGGTATTGCTTCTTTTTCTCAGTTTGAATACAGTTCAACCATGACTGGCACTGTACTAACATGAAATTTTGTAGATGGTCTTATTAAGCATACATTTATACTCAAAATTCCCGGTACTGATATGTCGTATTTAAATTTGCCATGTTCTTATCCAGAAGGCTGTGTACCCATCAACAAGAAGAAAGTTGAAGACTTGAACAAAACATTTCAATCGATACTAGCATGGCCAACAACATACAAAGATCACGAATGAACTAAATACAAACAAGTGGCACAATGTCGCTAAAACCAATATTAATAGATACAACATGTTATTTGATTGTATAATATATCAATTGTTATTAGCACTACAAAAAAAATTGATTAATTAGCACTTTAAGGCCCCCTAAAGGGTTGAAAAACACCTATAAAAGTATATCTTAGCATAAAATAACCGAATTTATTTGTAAACCCGAGAAAATAAAATAATAATAAAATAAATGCTTATGTATATTCTCAATTTTCAATTTAATTTGAAAAAGGTTCTAAGTCCTTCTAATATGATTGCTGTTTTTAGGTATAATTTCTTTTTTTAAACATATTTTTCATATAACATTGTTTTCTTCAATTATATTCTAATTTATAAACACTAAAAAACTATATAATAACATCAACATATTATCGATTTATTAAGTTTTTATTGAATAGCTCAGAACTAACACCAATGGACTTGACTCCTTTTCCAAATTACACTTTCAATTGTCCTTTACTCATAACTAGAGCCCCGTAAAAATGGTGAGACGCGATAAAGCGAAAAGTGCCATACAAAGATGGAATCACGTACTTTTCCCTTTGATAGTTTTTAGAAATAATTTACAATGATTTTGAAAAGCAAAATAAAATGAAATCGTCTTGTTACACGAAATCCGCCTATAAAACGAGATAACACCTTTACAAAAAAATCTTTAAGTAAACACACAATTAAGAAGAAATTAAGCATAAATTTTGACCATGCTGTAATTTGATTAGTATTTTATTTTAGTGCAAGCTAAGTTCAGGCTACACAATTGTGAAATATGCAAACAAATTTGACAAAGAATTTTAAAGCAAATATATAAGGTTTCAATAATAAATTGTAATTTTGAATAAACACGAAATAACACCGAAAAGTGTGATTTAAAAAACTAAATTTAACTAAAAATGAAACAATTTTTACGGGACTCTACTCATAACCAAATAAAGTGATAAACCTAATTTTTTATAATATTTTTCTGTAATTTAAGTTTGAAACAATCTGATTCTTAAAATCAGAGTTTCCACAAAATTAACCAAAATAAATAGTAAAAATTATTGAGCTCGAAATTTTTTGAAATTAATCCAGGTTTTGAAATCTCTATACCCCTGTAACTTGAAAAATACGATCATACTACTGATAATTAAAATCGAACATGAAATATTAGAACATGTTAATGTTGATTAGTTTTAATATAACTCTCAATTGGAAGTTAAACTTACAATGGAAAGTTCAACAGACTTTATTAGCTATTAAGATTTATCAAGCTGAATAAAATAGTTACAAGCACGTTCAGGCCTTACTCGTTATTTTTTCGATTACCTCACGAGGACGAGTTAATATGTGTAATCACGTGAGAGTGTGAACTAGAAAATGTGTTTCACACTCTCATTTGGGATTTTTTTATGGATTTATTTTTGCTCAGTAAAATATTTACTTTGTATAAAAGGGTTCGTCCTGCTATACAATTACAGTATTATATTTCTAGGCGCTAGGGCTGGAGATGTAGAATTTATTGGGCTATCCTAAAGTTAGATTGAATATTGTATGATGTATTCATAGAGTTATGTATTATATTATAAACTAAGTTTGAATGGAAAACAAGGAGGAAAATGTGCGATGAATTCACCAACAGCTTTAAAAAGGACCCGTTCCTATAGTTCTATTAGCCGCAGAGCGGAAAAAACCAACAGTTTAATGACTCAAGAAGCTATGGGATATGGGTCTAAGAATTTCAGATTATCTTCTCAGAAGTAGCAATTATTATTTTATCATCACTATTACCTTATTGTTTTGTTATATTTTATCGTGTTTTATTCAATTTATTATTTTTATTCTGCACTTTTAATGCGCACTTCAAGAGATAAGCTTTATTTTCACTTTTGATTTGATTTTAAAATAATTTCAAAAGGATTTTTAAAACTAACCAGTGCAATATTATACTGGTTATAAAGTGGCATAGGCCTATACATCATGTCTGTATTTGACATAATAAAATATTAGGGCGTTTAAATATTTTCTTTTGAAATGCGATTTTCAATAATTTTTTAAATTGAACAGATTTTTTTTTGTATTTTATAACATTTTACTATTAGGTAACACTTTTTCAAGCCATTATAAATATTAATTTTCCTTTATTTTATTGACCGAGCGTATTGAGGTCTTGTTTTAACTTGACCAATAGTCATTTCGTCCGTTTGTCTCTCTGGAGTGTATGGAGAGCTGTGGAAGTGGGTCTTGGAGATTAGGAGACAACAAAACCTTCTAGTGATTAAACAATTCGAATGGTTGTTTCGATGAACACGTCGTAAATGAGTCGGCAAATAAAGATGAACAAGATGGCAGGGATAAGATAGGTAGAGGGAGGGGTGGGAGTCAAGCTATCAACCCCCGCAACTGGTTGCAGTTTGCGAAAATATAAACAGCGATAGTTTGAAAACAATCTAACTGGAAATAATTGTGTGTTATAATTACTGTGACGTGTGAATGCTTTTAGTTTTGTGAACGGAATGTGTAATCCGATACCTTAGTTCAGTCGGTAGCGTGTCTTCTTATTGAGATAAGAGTCCCGGGTTTTATTCCCGACTTGGACGAAAATGTGTAATTGATGAAAATATGGGTTTACCCTTTCGCATTGATAAATTAACGGCCGGGGACTGGATGTTGTGGCTGTCCTAGTCTTAAGTCATATTATAAGACATATGAAGCTATGCCAGGCCTAACAAGCCGGTAGTGGAAAATATGGTTTGAATAAAAAATGACCCAGGCCACAGGTTGGAAACAATAATGGATGTAAGGTAAGCTTAGTGTGTAATCTAGTAGTGTTATCAGTTAGATACTGTGTAAGTTAAACTAGTTTACTTATCCTGGATGCTAAGTTTTGTTTCCTAAGTTAACGCTATGATTACAGTAAACTAACAAAACACTCTTGTCTACTTTCTTTTTTAGTAGGAAGAGACAGAAAATACAAATATATTTGTTTTGCGGTAAAAATGGAAAAAAAACCCCACCTATTAGTAGTGTTATTTGAACGGCGTTGATAATATTTATCAAATGTGAACGCTACAGATCACATGATTTGACATAGAAGTACCTACTATATGATAAAAAAAGTTTTAAGAGACTTATTGTAACTGTCAACAAGTTTCTTCATATCTGAATCTGACTGTAGGCAGGGTCATCGGGTTAATTGGGGCACTGGGGCACAAACAGTCCCAAACACAATGCCCTCCACCTACTCCTCCCTACCATCGGTCACCCTTCTCAATACACCGGGTGTCAAATAGATTTAAGAGTCAAAGTGTTCAATACATTTGGTCATGTTGAAAATGTATATTTGAAAAATGTAAGTACAAATTTGGAATATGTGAGCAGAGGTGATTCAACCTTTTCTCCAAGCACAAATTATTAAATCTCCAACAATATTAGAGAAAGAAGGAACTATCTCTAGAATTATGCAGGTTGGGTCAATGGCGGCGGAACTTTATTTGTGTAGTGGGGGTGAAGTGGAAAGATAAATCAAAAAGGGGTTTTGATGTATTTTACCCTCATTCCCTATGCCTAAGGAAACCCAGGTGCCCTCCCGCAACATACGATAGTTGAACGCTGCTTTTGAAGGAGTTCTCACCTGGATTTTTTTTTGGGAAGCTATACTCCTCTAGAATTTATTTGGTGCAAACTTCCCTCAGATATTAA
>CABFWB010001065.1:0-26621 GCA_902151455.1 Timema bartmani | reverse complement strand
AAAAAAAATGTTGATGCCCCTGGAACCGGGATAGCAAATCTATGGCACGTGTGCCACAAGGCGGCACGCGAACATGATTTGGGTAGCACACCGACATGTAAAAAATAAACACTAAATAAAACTTTTCGCAACGTGGTATAATGTTTTGTAGTCAACAAGATTTCAAAAGCCAAGTCATTCACATGTCACAGTGAACTTTGTGAAATCAACGATTAGAAATCATCTTGTGGCTGTTGAAGACAACACTTTAAAATGAAGTGAATAAAAATATTTTGGCTAGCAAAATACAAACATGTTTCAAAATAACCTGGAAAATATTATGTAAGTTTTTCACTTGAGCATTTATATATAAAAAAAAATTTTTTCTCTGAAGGCGTTACTTTAAATGTTTTTACCTTAAGTTAATGAAAGTAATATTCTTTAAGACATTCACTTTAACCACTTGATAAATTTTCTTTCTTTAAAAATCAAGCATTTTGAAAATATTTACAATTTTATTTGAACTATTAATTACATTTCATTATATTCAACAAGTTTTTTTAATACTCATTAAGAAACATAAATAAGAGATGGAACACTAGACAGCTCAAAATTTAGCTGGTGGAAAAAGTTTCGCCATCACTGCCCTAGAAGGTGTTTAGAATGGTCCTCGTCCGATGTATATTTTCAATACGATGCTTTTAGAAACTATGTGAAGTTTGTTTTTAATCGCATCAAATTAGAAAATATAAGAGGGGAGTGAAATAGATTTAGAGTGGGGAAGCAAATTTACTCCAGGGGGGAAACTATGTTGAGGCATTGCCCTCCCCCACCACATATACCTTTGCTAGTTTCAATCTGGTTTTCGTTCTCTTATGGTATAGCCACTCAAAAGGGGTCTTTTTTTAAAAAAAGTTCATCTCCAGTGATTTAATTTTAAATTCTAAGCAATCAATCGAGGATGTATTTTTTTTAACGTATATTGCGAGACTGACATCTTAAGCCTCGTGAACAATGGTTATATTCTATGAATATAATACAGTAATGAATATATTATTAGTTTACTTTCTGTCTAACTTGAAATCCAAAGAGAAATATTAAGACATTAGTAATGATAGTAAAATGGAGAGAGCGAGGTATACTGTTCATAGAATTACTATTGATAAATATTTATAATGGCACGTTGTCGCATAAACCAAACGATGAAGACGCGTAGTTAGAGGATCGGCCGTTAGTGTCATAGACACAATTAATCAAAATCAATCAATGAGAGGACATTAAAGAGCCAGGAAATCCTTAGCAATAGCATATATATATATATATATGCTACATCCCCTTATTAGTGAAACGGCTCATTTCACTTATTTGGAAAATTTCTGTTCATTTTCGTGAACTGGCCTCTTCTATTAACCGTTTCACGAACTGGGCGAAAATTGCATGAAATCTTGCCCATTTAATGAACTGGAAATTATTGTCCTATCAACTGCAATCTTAAATTAAATTCATTTTAGTAAATTATATAAAACTAACCCAAGCTACCTTAGCCTAACCTTCTATTATAGGATTAATGGTTTGGATAAAACCTGTTCTTCACTAAGTGTCCATATCATGGACCGGGCAAAAAAATCGTACAGTTCATGAACTTGGTAGCCCAAACGCTGGTCAATTCGTGAACCGGACGAGTTTTTGTCCGGTCCAAGCGAAGGAACTAGTTCACAAGATGGGCAGAAATTTTCTCTAATTAATGAAATGACTAATTTCACTTTTGGGGTGTAACACAAACACACACACACATATAATCTATAATAATATATTAAATACATAATACATAATTATATATTAATTTATATTATATATTATATATATAAAGTGAAGATATTCATATCGACAAAGATTACCAGAGTTCTATACAACCGATTTTTATATTTTAAAAAATATGTAAGCTTATTAGCCGTGGACGTGACCAAATATTTTTAATTTAAAAAAAATTCAAAAGGGGAAATTTTTAATTTGGGACTAAAATTAGATTGATTGATTTTTCAATTTCCATTTATAAAATCTGAAGTCTACAGTCGAGAGCTCTCATTGCAAAATTGACGCAAGTTATCACTTGAGTTTGGACCGACTCGACTGTAAATTTAGATGATCAGCCAAAAAGCTTCACACATTTTGTTTTGTTGAAGTGGACAATTTTGGCGCGTCTTTCTCACGGTGGCGTAATTCAGCTCATCAGCCACAAAGGGCCTGAAAGAGGGGATTGAAGTGTCTTCTTCACACGGTGTGAAAGACGGTGAGAGTGACTCTCGAGTTCACCGCGGTTGAAGCCCCAAGCGCTGTTTTACCCCTTTCCCTCTCCCCCACCCAGCCGTGTATTAAGCGACTGTAAAACCATCATATCTAACCTAATTGAGAAATACTTTGGGCAAATCTCTCGTCCCAGGAAGTTGATCGTGTTTCACGCCGGAACTTTCATTTCGTCCCGAGGCTGGTTGAAGGAAAAGCGCCATCACCGCTTCTTCCGGTGTCAACAGAACACCGTGACTGGACCGGCCCACTCCCGGAACTACTTCCTTCCTTAACTCGGCAGATGTAAGAGGGGAGGGAATGGGTTCAACTCAAGACAAGGTCAAAATAGTACCGTCATAGTCTCTGCCCATTACAATTAGATCAATATGTTTCCAATCACTGAATGGGACTTTATCTCTTTATCGTTTGGGAGGGAAGTTTAAGTGTCCCTTTTTGAGACAAATAAGTTCATCATGTGCGAGAGAGGTTTTTCCCTTCATCTATAGTGATTTAACTTTACACTTGAAAGGTACAGTGAAAAAAAAAGGGGGGGAGGACTTTTAGACTCTTCTAATTCATTTTTGAATATTTAAAAAAGAAGTACCCACTTTGGTGGCCGCATGGTTTAAAAGGGTACTTTCTCATTAGACTAGACTGCCGATGATTGGGAGATCGAGGTTCGAATCTTGGTCGGGTGTTCTGATGGTGGTTTTTTCAAAATGGTTTTCAACTCTCCCTCCACACAAGTGCGAGTACACTTCCTCTAGACATAGCATTCCTAATCCATAAAGCCATTAGCGTAGTTAGTACATAAGCGTGTAACCCAAGAAACGCTTACTAAGACACGGCGCTAAAAAAAGAGAGGTATCTGTCATATTTAAATTATTTTTCTAAAAAAGGTTTCTTTTGGTCCTAGAAAATGTGTGTAGTGTTACTTTCCCTCACTTCTCCCCTGTACCCTTCAATTTTTTATTATTTATTCTTTTAGCACAGCGTATTAAAACCCTTTCGTGTTTTACACCTATGTACTAATTGCATTAATGGGTTATGGATTAGGAAAATTTAATTTAGAAGAAATGCCCCCACATTCACGTGGAAGGGGAGTGGAAAATCATTTAGGTAAAACCCCCTTTAGTGTACCCGACCGGGATCAAACCCCAATCTCCCCGTCCTCAGCAGTCTAGTCTAACATGAGAGTAGCGCGTTAAACCACGTGGCCATCGAAGCAGGTATTTTATTACTAATCCACTAAATATTCCTCAACCTCTCAATTGCGTTTCTGTATTTTTTCAGCCCTACTTCATTTGTTTAATGATTTTATATTTATGACGTTAATAGCTTATTTAGGGCCTCCACGCGCTAACCCTAATAATAACGATTACATGTTAGGTCGATACTGTGAGGTCTGCTTGTCAGTCAAGCTATTTTCTTGAAAAAAAAAGTAAAGATAATCACTAAAAGGCAATACAACTTAATAGTGACATAGACCAATGTGGTAGGAATGATAAGGTTAGTTGACAGTAGATTTACCATTATTAAGCTAAAGAGATGGTGGGAAAACACCCACAGATAATATAATTTCTGTTCAACTTTGTACCCCTAAAGTTGTTGGTGAATAATGCAAGTCACACATGGTCTATAATCTACACACACAAAAATGGAATCCGAAATAATTATAAATAAATATAAAACTCCACGGTGTGAGCCCACAAGCGAGCTATACCAACCGAGCGGCCGCCACCGTACAAGGTATAATGTGATCAGCACAGTGAGACCTTTGGCCGTTAATCTCAGTTTTCTAAACTGGAGCTGCTATTTATTTATTCAAGTAGCTCCTCATTTGTTCTCATGAGGCTGAGTTTGACCCCGCTAAAGAACCACTGCTTCAAAAATAAATTTTGAAAGCGCTGGGGATCGAACCCAGAATTATTACCACTAGACCACCGAGGCGGGCTTTATAAGTATATATATATAAAACTAATTAAATATATAATATAAATATATGTGTATTAAATTTTACGTACTCCCTAAGATGTCTTCATTTACTCCCAGGGGTAGGCCTACCCCAGGTTGAATACCACTGGCCTGATCAATGCGGCCACCAAAAAAAGGGTAGAAAAAACTAAATAATTTACATTTTTTTTATGGCAAAATACACTTTTTCTCAAGCTAAATAAAATATATTTACTTCAGTAGATAGGCTTAGGCCTACGCTAAGTTTAATTTTCTACACATAGTAATATAAACAGTTCTTGAATATCTGTCATGGGCATTGTGGTATTTGACCAAAACTTTTATTCTTTATTTAAAAGAGTTTTTGTTCAAATTTCACTTTGCTCATGACCAATACTCAAGGGATGCTGAGATGCCTATGCGTAGCAAATTAAACTAAACGCATCTATCGAAGCGATATTTTAATTATTTCGGTTTATTTTCCACTCTCCCTCCACGCAAATGTGGTACACTCATCTATATATAACCGTTATAATTCCTAAAAGCGTTGTCGTGATTGGTACATCAACGTATAACCCGAACGGGTAATAAGACTCGGTGCTAAAAACGTAAATAAAAAATTTATTTTGGCCAAAAACATAGTTTGTTATAAAAATAGTAAAAATACTCACTGACCTTAACTCGCATCCCTTTATACCCTAGCTTAAGTTACTAATATAAAAAATATGTGCAACAAAAAGAATGCTGATGGCCGCAGAGATAGAAACATGATTCCACTTTAAAACAATACCTTGTGTTATGAAACAACTTGCGTGACAGTGGAAGGAACCTTGAACAAACCGACGAGAAAGTCGCAAAGGCACACGTGGCATTAGGACAAGCTTGCTTGTACAATATTATTAGTTCTGGGAACGATAGATCCTCATTCTCTTCATCCAAAAAATGATAAATACATCCATTGTTAAGATTTATGTTATGTTATTATCGTTATAAGTATTTTTTAGCACCACATCTTACCACCCATTTGGGTTATACCCTTAGATACTAATCAAGCTAATGGATTAGAGGCAAGGAAGGTTGAATTTATAGGAAGTGTATCCACATTTGAGTGGGAAACCATTTATGAAAAAACGCAATACACCCGACCGGTATCAAACCACAATCTCCCCGTCATCGGCAGTCCAGGCTATTGCGGGAGTAGCGCCTTAGACCATGTATTACGGTCTTAACATTTATATTCGTATTTCAGGTTGAAATACCTCCCATTATTTATCTTTGTATTTAATGTTGAAATTTTCCTTCGTGATCAAGTCAGACAGAAAACAAATGCATAATATAATTCAATAGCGAATCATATTTATAGAAAATAACCATTGTTCACGCGGTTTAAGACATCAGTCTCGCAATATATGTCAAATTAAAAACGTACACAATAGATACTCGAGTTATTGCTTAGGATGTTAAATTCAAATCACTTTTAATGTGCTCTTAAGATCGTGCATTACATGCCAATCAACTCTGTTATACAGTCAGCTAGAAATCGTAAATTTACACGAACACTATTGCACATGGATCATTTCTGATTAAACATTAATGGATGTAAAGAGTTAATAAAAGTTCCTAATACTGAATATTGTTTAAATATTAAATTATATTTAGATGCAAACTTGAAAAGGCAGTTTTTGACCATTTTAGAATGGCTTCACACAGATAAGCATTGTGCACAAATCTTCATTCTGTTTTAATAGGGACATAATGTATTTATTAATAAGAAACGTTGCCACTTGTTTCCCCATCGTCACCGCTGAAAATTTCGAGTACTCATTCGAATGCGCATGCACTGCACACATTTCTGGCATATTTTAACTTCCTTCCATAGCTCGCGCGAGCCGGGAGCCGAGTTGGGCCTGCTATGATGAACGCTCTTAAACGAAAAACTGAGTGGCCGCTATCTTCAAACAGATAACCAGATATTAAAACCATGTAAATATATTGTCTGTGGTCTAGGTTCAAAGAAAGTCACTGCCAAATTTCGTTAAAATTGGTCAACACATTAACAGTTATCGCAGACAGACGAAACGCCAAATAGTCGAGTTATAATAGAACCTCAATTCTCTTGGTCCATTATATCCGTGTTTACAGTCAGGCAGTAAAAAACAGTAGGGAGCTGGGTCGCTATCCCTTTGGAGATAAAAATTAACAATTTGTTGTATTTAATTTTAATTTATTTAATGTATTTAACGTACACTTTCTGAACCGACTGATTATATCAGCCCACGACTTATAAATGAACATCTAGAACAGACACAACACTCAGCCCCCAGCCGTTAATTCATCACAATGAAAGGGTAATTCCACATTTTAGCGATATTATATTTTTCGCTCGTGCCAGGAATCGAACCCATGAACCTTAGCTTAGTAAAGAGACACGCTACCGACTGAACCAAGGTGTACTTTATGCTAACTGGCTTCGTAGAATAGTGGTCAAAGGCCCTGGATGCTGACCTAGAGGTCCCGGGTTCAATTCCCGGCTGATACCGGAGGATTTCTCTCGAAAGGGGAATAATCTCCGTGTTTATCAGGGTTTGGTTGGTTAGGCTTAAGTTAGGTTAAGATCTTCATTAAGTTCACCGAGACATATTCACTATCACCATCCTCTCATATCATCGGGACATGGAAAGAACCTCCATGGAAAGGATGTACGATTAGTACATTCGGGCGTCCCCTGGGCAACGATACATTAGTACTGGCTAATCCTTCCGCAAACTGAGCTACAGATTGATTTCCCCCAGACATACCATTATTGTTGTTGTTGTTATTATTATTATTACTTTATGCTATTTCAGATAAACTTTAAATGTTGAACTTCCTCAATCCGTTATTTGATGTAGTGTTTTCCCTTACATGTTTTAGCACAAAGGATTTGTTTACGCAAGTCCAAACTTTTTAGTCAATTATGAAAGGAACTAGGTCAATGAATGAATGAGTGCACTCACCGGTCGGTACCATGCGAAACTCATCAGTTATTGTCAATATGTTGTTTAATAACATTTTTTTTATAAACAAGATGTGAACTGTGTCGGTTATTATTATATTTTCATTGTTACGTTTAACACAAAAAGTATTAACGACTTAATCTTGAGGATAAGAAGGATGTATTAGAAGGGTTACATCCAAATTAACGTGAGGAAGGGATCGAAAAACCATACTGATCACATGTAAAACCATTCTTAATAGATCCAGATGAGATGTGAGCTTTGGCCTCTTCGTTACCGACACTCCAGTTTATTGCGAGCACGGTGATCTAGACCACGTGACCACCGGTGCAAGCACCATTTATTAGTAGGTCAAATTCAGAAAGAGCAGGCTATTTTATTTTAAAAAAATGAACGTCTAGTAATTTATTTGACAGCTATAAAAGTTACTTGAACTCCTTTTACGTATTCATACGTAAAGTCATCTGATCTGCAATTACTTTTTTTATAGATCTGATAAATTATTATAAAAATAAGACTAATAATTCAATACAATATTATCAATACCTAACACTAATAATACAATAAAATGTTATCATTGGTGACAAAAAAAGTTTTTTAAAAGGCTATTTTTATGATAATTGGACTAATTAACGTTATAGTGATCAAGGGTGTCAGCTCTCCTGGTTCGGTGGTGGTGCCGGTGATGGAAAGGTCAGGATTTGAATTCTTACCGGGTGCACCAATTATGTTTTCTCATAAATGGTTTTTCACACTCCTTCAACGAAAATGAAGGCACATTTCCAATTCCTTTTGCCTTCCACATCCCTATCCGATTAGTGTAAATATGGGGAGTGCGGTTACCCCGGACTAGTAGAAAGACGCGATGCGCAAAAATAAAAGTCAGTACAGTTTTTAAATTCGCTTTCCACGCTAATTCTGGGGAATTTACTCTAGCTACCCCAAAGATTAACCCCAGAGATAAATCGTGTCGACATATTATAAATCAATATCAAATTCCCCCCTTCACGTATACCTAAGTACTCACTGTCGCAAGGGAGGAATCGTCGCACGTGACAGCTGATGTGCCGGTCGCGATATATACACAGGTAGAAGAGACGTTGAATGGCCCCGCACCGCACCCGAGTCCCGACTGATTCCAGTATCTCTAATCCGCGCCGCAGGACACCTCAACAAACTGCAGGAGACCCTCCCTCCTTCTTTACCCCTCTTCATGCGATTCGTACGTCATCAGGGCGTCATCGCTTACTTTCTGATGGAGAGGGGGGATGGGAGAGGCGGACCGACAGACTACACTTTATTATTACACTCTTTTTTTCCTTTTCTAGTGACAAAAATCTCTTTGATCACTGACCGACACATTGAAGTAGTGGCCACTTAAGTTGTTCTTACGTCAGTTATTTGAATTATTGTTTTATCACAGGCCTGGATTGATATTTTGACTGTAAGGGCACAGTGAGAATTTAAATTTAAGAATGGGCCACCACATAAGGTATGGGTTTTCGGAAGACACAAACTTCTATTAAAAAGTATACCTATGGACAACATGAAAAATAAAGACAATCCTATATATTAATTTGATAAGCCCGTTTATGGTAATAATGAGGAAATGGCTGAAAAGATTTAGGCAAACCACCTTTCATTTTAAAGGTTAGGGGCCCAGGAAGTCGGGTAAAATAGTAGTTTCTAATGAAAGTCTGATTTTCACAGAGAATTTTCATATTTTCATTCTTTGTTTACACCACCATGATAACCCTGATTTGTGTATGAGTGTGTATATAGAGGCCTATGTAAATAAAATATTTCTCTTTGGTTAAAAATAATAGAAGCTCAATTGTTACTTAAGTGGTGCAGCAAATAGATAGAGAGCTGGGGGAAGGGTCATTTTAAAGCTATCCTCTTGGCGTGAAAGTGGAAAAAATACGTTTTGATTCAATATAAACACCGAAAGATAATTAATATCCTTGAAAAGTTGATAGCCTTTGACGAATAAACTTTAGTTTGCAAGTCGAGTGAAGGCTTAATATATATACTATCGTTTCGCAACTAAGAGTTTACAATACATTTTAGTGCAATAATCTGCAGCCATCGCTGCAACGAGCCACTAATTATGTAAACATAGGTAACTAACTAGCCAATAAAACAGAATTTTACCAGATGAATTAAATTTTTTTTATCTTTCATTATTTCTTTAATGTCAGGTGTAAATTAAATAGTTGATATTCTTAAAACTGCTTGTGAATTTTCATCGGCGTTTTGAATAGAAATTGTATATAAGCTACTTCTATAAGAATATAGTTTTTAGTTTTGATATTTTAGCACCCATAACAACGTGGTGTGCTGCAATTCACCCAGGGTTGTTTTATCAGGTGGCCTATCGGGGTGCACGCAACTTGCACTTATTAAACTTACGACACAAGAGTAAGAAGGAGAATTTGAAAGAAACGCGCCATGCTCTGCCTGGTGAGAGGTTGGATAAACCTATTTGAAAATAACAACGTGGAAAAAAACCCACAATAAACTCTCCCATAACTCTAGCCCTGACATCCTTCTCAACGGTAACAAAATTCAATGCAAATCTTCGACCCTACCTTCTTAGGGACTTAAGAGCCCATCTCACATCTGATTAACCGGAATACTTGATACATAATTACAGTCGAACTAGAAAACGTTTCGAAGTGCATGTGATTTACTGCATTGTTTAGTTGATAACAGCGACATTGGAACAAGTTTAGTATTTTTGTTTTGATTTAAAAATAACTATAGGTCAAATGAAACGTGCAGAATGCCACAATACAATAAGTTTCCCGGTTAATATGACGTAGGATGTGCTCTTTAGGGATATGTCACTGAAGGAACTATACAAAAGAGATCAATAAATGTGAGAGAGTCTTTGAATTTCATCTTTAATCATTTCCGTCCCCATTTCTTTGTCGATTAATTTTTTTACTCTCCGATCTCACAATAATTGGCCTTAATCTTTCCATTATTTTTCCTATTTGTTTAAAAATAAACGTTTTACTTATACAATCAATTTGTATAAACAGCTAGACAAATTTCCAAATTTAATTCCACGTGTTCATACCTCATGTCATGTTATCTGCAGTTGTCACATTTGGTAGATATTAACCTCTAAACACAATAGTTTGTTTAGCACCCCATCTTACTACCTGTTCAGGTTATACGCACGTGTAATGGGTAGGGATGAGGAAGGAAGTATTTTAGAGGTAGTATGCCTGAATTTACGTGGAAGGAGAGTGGGAAATCATTTAGGGAAAACCACCCTCAGTAGACCTGACCAGGATATGTTCATTGATCGGTGTGGGGATGAAGAACGTAGAGGAAACCTTCATCCATTTTCGTGGAGATAAAGCAGGAAACTATATAAGAATAGCCACCTCAGTGCAGCTATGATTTGAACCCCGACCTTCCTATTACCTGCAGACCAAACAAAGCAAGATTGACGCCTTTGTCTACGTAGTGGGGATGAATATAAAAAAGAAAATCAAAGTGTAATGTTATTATTAATAATACAATATTGTCTTTTCACGCTTTAATTTTTTTGTCAAACTAGGTTCGCGCGCTTTACAATGTTATGTCATACGGTGAATTGTGAATGTTTTGATAGAAGAAAAGTTGCCTAAAACAGTTCCGTATTCATCCACCTTGCCAATTTGCTTTAACAAGTAATATATCAACCACTCCACTTATTAAAATAACGTATTTGTAAGAGCCAATCAATAAAAAATGGTTTATTAGCGACTTTACCGACTGTCAAAAAGAGTCCAGAATTTCTGGTATCCGACTATACCTACATAACCACGACTAGCTGTGTAATGTTCCTCAGTTCAGATGGACCACGAGATTGCCGGCTGATGAGATGAAATTCCTCAGAAACCAATTTCTCATCAACTTCGGACGTGACACAGGTAAGAGCTGAGACTTCCGTGACATAGACGTTCATTGACACGATCCTGGGTTGAACACAGACAGGGGATAGTGAAAATTAACAGTTGGCTCTTCCGTGACATAGATGTTTATTGACACGGCCCTGGGTCGAATACAGACAGGGGATAGTGAAAATTAACAGTTGGCTCTTCCCTGATATATACGTTCATTGACACGGTCCTGGGTTGAACACAGACAGGGGATAGTGAAAATTAACAGTTGGCTCTTCCCTGATATATACGTTCATTGACACGGTCCTGGGTTGAACACTAGACAGGGGATAGTGAAAATTAACAGTTGGCTCTTCCCTGATATATACGTTCATTGACACGGTCCTGGGTTGAACACAGAAAGGTCACAGATAACACAAATAGTTGATTTTTACCTGACATAAGCTTTCATTGACATGGTCCTAGGTCGAATAAAGACAGGTTACAGATAAAATAAATAGTTGATTCTTAAGTGGCATAAGCATTCATAGACGTGCTCCTTGGTCAGACACAAACGGCACACAGCGAAAGTAAGCAGTTACCGTAAACTTCCTTTTGTTTGACACCATTGACGACAGTGCTATGAGTAAGAGAAAAGAGCAAGGGAATGATTAAGAAATTATAATAGTAGGAACTATTAGTTTTCAAGCTTGTCTACGAGAAGTTGATCATGGTACTAAACAACCAAACAAAAGAAAACCTTCAATTTACAAGACGCATGACAGGTTACTTATTGTAAAAAAAAAAGTATCTTTTTGACAGTTATTACGTAAGAGTGAATTACGTGAGAGTTAAATAAATTAATTCTATTTTTATTAAATAATAATAATAATAATAAATATTCATCGAAAACGGAATATTCGGCTATGTTAGGTTCCCTCACGTGGCCTATTCTATAAAGACCGACTTACACTTAAGACGGATTAAATTTAAGAGAAAACATGTGAATGTGAGGAATGCTCAGGCCTCCACCGTGGTTCGGATTCCACGTTAAACTGTAGGTCCTTCATTTCATCTCACAATCACCCTACCACTACACATAAGCTAAAGTGCGTATAACCCGAACGGGTAGTAAGACGTGGTGCTAATAATAATAATACACACTGAGAGGGCTGTGCGCCGGCTGTTTCGTGCTGCAGACAATCTCGAACAGGTCATTTCCATATGAGTAACCTTGAGATACCATTGTTTGATTCACACTGACAGGGCTGTGCGCCGACTGCACCGATCGTGCTCCTATTGTGTCGTCTTGAATTGATCCAAAAGTGTTCTCCCAAGATCCCGGTCCAGACGGTCCTGCACGGTAGGTGCACATCCCTGTCAGTGTGAATTGAAATCCAGGCGCACATGGTCAACCATGTGTCGTTTCTCCTAGTTCGGCTTCTTCCGGCAAATACGAACTTTCACGAAGGTTTTTATGAACGGAACCCGACAATGCCTGAAGAATATTCCAACACAACCATCGTGTGCAATTATTATGGCCGAAGGAAACTTTATAATTTAGAATAAACCATTTTTGAAAATCAAATACTCATAAATACCTTAAGAAAACTCCCTCAACATACCAGAATTTGAAAAAAAAACCTCCATTCCTGTCTGCACCCGCCCTTCCTTCCATAGTAGATAATGACCTGTTCGGGCCAGAGTCGAGAAGTTTTGAACCTTTTTTCATTTCCTTTATTGTCATTCTATCTTCAATCCCATATAATTTTAATTTATTTAAATTAAATTATCATGAATAAATAATTCAAAATATATCTATCTACTATCTTATTTCCACAATATCATAATACGGCAATCACAATCTTGGAATCCTTGTCTAAGATGTCAAAACCAACTAATAGAAAGACTCCTGGGAATACGATGTTGTGAAGGCTGGCTTCCTATTGGTTATAGGGAGCCAGCGTCATAAGATCTTTTCAATACTACGGAATCGATAAAAAAAAAAGTTTAAAGCGTATTACATTGACACTATTTCTGAAAACGCGTGATTTTCCATGAATGAAGTATTAAAAGGAGAATTTGCTTATAGCACTTTTTAAAAAGTTACACTTTATCCATGACTTTTTGAATGTATTAGAGGGGCACAAAACAGTATCATTACAAAAACGCTCGAATCTTCAAATACCCGAGGCTAGAAAGGGACTCCACTGACTGAGAGACACATGGCACACTAAACGGCACACCGATGAGGAACATCGTACCGGGGTGAAACAGGCAGACGTTTCACATACGGCACACCGACGAAAAACATCCTACCGAGGTGAAATGAGCAGACGTTTCACACACGGCACACCAAACGGCACACCGACGAAGAATCAGTCAAGTCAGATAAGCCTTAAACAATTTTTTTGTTATTATTTTAATTCACAACATATAAAAAACTCTGTTGCAATACAGAAGAAATCCTGTCAATATTAGTAAATTTTGGAAGGGAGGATGGCGGATTCAAACCCAAATGATAATAGTGACACTAATAGCTGCTGTGATGAGGCAGAGTATGAAAATATACCAAATAATCAGTTAGGCCTAGGACAACCAGATGAAGAAATAAGAGAAAGGGAGCAGGACAATGTAGAGTCAATAACAGAAGAAGAGAGAAAAGATAACGCAGAAAAGGATATACAAGGAAATTTAACTATCGTAGAAAGTATTATAGTAGACCAGGAAGGGCGAGAGATAATAAAGGAACAAACAATGGTGGAACACGTAGGAGATTTAAATCAGTTTATGAAAGTGTTACTACAGCAAATGACAGCGAATAGTGAAAAAACTAGAAAGGAAATAATAGATGCAACTAAACAGGAAATAGCAGCAAATAGTAAAGTAACTAATCAGAAAATAGATACAACTAATTAGGAAATCGTAATAGCTAATCATAAAATAGATGCAAATAACACTAAACTCGAAAAAATCAACAAAGAACTAAGTGCTAAAATTGAACAGAGTAAGGAGGCATGTGAGAAGAGATTTGGTTATTTAGAGCAAAAATTTGACCAATTAGAAATGGTTCATCAAAATTTGGCAGTACGGTTAAATGATGTTGATAAAAAAGTAATAGAAAGAAAAAGAGTAGAAATAGGCTTTGGTAGAAAAACAAGAACATTTAAAGAAGGGACAATTAAAATTAATGGACCAGATTACAACTAATAAAAATAAAATAGAAACAGTAGAACAAGAATCAAATAAAGGGTTAAAGGAAGTAGAAATTTAGGTTGGGAATCTAGACCTTCAGGTAGAACACACCAAAACTAATGTTAAGGTAGTCCGAGACAACCTCAAAAAAGAAATCAATAAGGTAAAAATGGCGTTTGACTCTCAGCAGTATACGAATAAAAATTTAATAACATAAATTGATGGGATTGATATTAAGGCAGTAGAGAAACTGGATAAAAAATTAACAGATTTTGTGGTAAAAAATCAAACAACAAATCTAGGGTAAGTTGGTAACTTACACAGTACTACCAACCTATTAGAACCAAAATCCAATCTGAGATCGAACCACAGAAAACGATCCAGTCAGAGATCGAACCAAAGACCACGATCCAATTCGAGATCGAACCAAAGACCACGATCCAATCGGAGATCAAACCACAAAAAACGATCCAGTCAGATATCGAACCAGAGACTACGATCTAATCAGAGATCGAACCAGAGGTTGCGATTCAGTCAGAGATTGAACCAGAGACTACGATCCAATCAGAGATCGAACCAGAGACTGCGATCCCATTTGAGATTGAACCTAAAACTACAATTCAATCCGAGAGATCCAATCAGAGATCGAACTAGAGACAAGGTAGCGTTATCTCTAAACTAGGAAAAAATAAGGGTTGTTTTCAATATATCCCTCCAAAAATCTTCGATAAAGGAGGTGGTCAAAAGGTATTTAAATTTCGGATGATTAACAGTATATTAATTAAAATTTTAGTCTCTGAAATAAAAGAAAAACTAAGGGTAACTATGATTATTATGTAACCATAACTACAACCTTAGTAACTGGAGTAAATATTATGTAACTGTAATTATTATGTATCGGTAAATAATGTGAAATATTCAATCCAACTTTAGCCATGGTAAGAAAAGTTTAAAATATAAATCCAAGCAAATATTCAAAAGTACAAATTCAGTGAAGTAGAAATAATACTTCTTTTTTAAGGGAAGGTAGTGCGTGTTTGCAGAAATTATAAGTAAGCATTCAACACACAAATTCAGAGAACTAATACTTCTTTTGTAAAGAAAAGAGGTAAGTATTTGGTGAGACTTACAATCCCTTACACCCCCACTTTAAGTCTACAGGTAAACAAACATCTTTTGTCTGAAAAGAAGACGACATTTACAAGGAGTTTTACTCAGAAGGGCGACGAAAGAAATAAAAAAAATATTTTTTCTATGAGTAAGACTCGAACCTGGTATATCAAAAGTTTTGTCAAATTATATTAACCTAGTTCAGATTTAATATAAAAATAATAATAATAATAATAATAATAATAATAATAATAATAATAAAATTCTATCGATCAAAATAGGAAAATAATTAGATGATAGGGTAGAAGGTTAGGGGTTGGTTAGGTTTTGTCAAAGTGTTGACTGTGTAAGTAAATTCTAAGGGCATATTTTGTTAGTTGTAAAATATTATTTAAGTAATAATTAGATATAAAATTGTGCCTAAAGGGCAATTTTAAGTTTATAAGAATTTAAATAGTTTCAGTTTAAGAGAAAGTTAGGAGGTTTGACTAATTAGTTGAGTAATTAGGATCAAATCTAATTAGTAGACGATCTTGGAAATCAGAATAAGCGTATTATTTCACCAATGGTGAATTTTGTGAGTGATAGTTAAGTTACGGATCTTAATATTTATGTAGGGGTTCATTTTAAATTTAATTAATTAATTTTTGTAAAGTTTAAGGTATTGGCTAAGACATTAATGGGATCACAAAGTGAGCCAATGAGCAGAAAAGTAAGATGTAAAGTATCTAAAGAAGTTAATTTAGATATGCACTTAAGTGCATTATCACAGCAAGTTAAGCTGAGTGGAAACATGAGAGGCCAGTTGTGCCTTGTTTTTATGTATTTTCAGATCAGAGTTACAAGTTTTAAGAGGTATTTTATTCAAGCGTCGTCATTATGAGTTTTGAGTGTAAAGATGGCCTGAGGGCATCTAGCAGCATTGAGGAGTTTAGGTGTATTGTTGAGGTGTTAAGGTGTATTAAGACATGAACTTAGCTATATGCAAGCCATGATTAATAATTTTTTATACTGGTGATTATGGGAACCACCAAGGATCAGATAATAGGTATTATCAAGCATAGAGCTAGCACATTGCAGCCTATGAATTATGTCTGTAACAAATGAGACCACGCTTATGTTTTCCACTAATGTATGTGATAAATATTTAATGATAAATCTGGATTGAAATTGAGGGATATTGAGAAGATTATGAAGAAGTTTAAAAGGATATTCTGTGATTACGTAATATAACAGCAAATACTAATGCAGTAGCAAAGTGCGTATAAGAGCTAATTAGGGTGTTCGATCCAATTAGGCTAATTGATTTTTAATTGCAACTTTATATATTTTGTTTAAGTGCCTAAAGTGACAAGGCAACATGTAATAAATTTTGGCCAATAGATAAAAATATATTTTTTCACTAATGGGAAAGGTAATTAAGTGATTACCCAATTAGAAACAGAAATATATTTTTAAATATTTCATAGTGATGTGATACATGATTTCAAGCTAATTTCAAGCGTTCTTTATGACTCCAAGATTGTTTGCTATACATTTTAATTATTATAAATTCCGTCAAGTTAGAGTACGGTAGTATATTTTTGTTACTCACCCAAACAAGTTGACATTACGAAGTGTAGAAAGAGAAAGAAAGTGAAAGGGTAGGTTGAACCTGAAATTAAACAGCTGTGTCACTAGCGAAGATAAGGAAAGTGAAAGGGTAGGTTGACCTTGAGTGATGATCCAAAGTTCTTCAACAACAAAAAAGAGACAACTGAACATTATAAAAAACAGATGTTAATATAAGTGGATTGAATATATAAGTATGTAATATGCCTTGCTCAATGACAAGTCATTTATAGTTGTTCTATGATAATAAATAATTGAGGTCACATTAATAAATAAAAATCAATAAAATCAATAAAATTAAATAAAAATATGTGAGAAACGTGACCCCATTTTCAAGTAAATTTAAGGTAGTAATTAAGAATTTGTAAAATAATTTTCTATCAATAACAGTTTAATTAAGTAAATTTATGTTTAAATTTATGTTGTTCAAAAAGTTTAGCGTAGATAATTAGGTGAACAGTGATTGATTGGATAATTAACACAACCCACATAAAGATTTGAGCTTTAATAGAAATAATTGGTTTATCGATAATTAAATTAAACATTTTATGAAAATAATTTCAATATTTAAATTTCTAATTATATATTTCAAAATTTAATTAGGATTTAAAGTAATTTGAGGTACTGTTAACTTATAATAATTTTCAAGATTTTTCAGACTACTCAATTAAAGTATATTTGGATTTATTAAATTTAAACTCAACCTAATTTTACCTAACTTCAAATACAAAGTTAATTATTCAACCAAAGCAATTTATAATTTTGTTAAAATTTTTATGTTATCACCATTTTATGAACAGTTCAACGAACAGTGCAACAATTTTTTAGTGTAATAAAGAAAATAAGGCAAATAAAAAAATACACTAAATAAATAATAAAACAGAAAATGCTTTTTTTCCGTTTATTCAATAAGAAAACTGACCATTAGAAATAAAAGCAATCAATAGTAAAAACATATAAATAGTATATCATAACTATTGCATTGTTATACATTTAAGTTTAAATCAATGTTTACACACATATTCAATTTATGTAAACTTACACTCTACAAATTTATTCATGTTTAATTTTTAGAATAATCAAAAGTAAAGTATGACGTAGCTCTTGCACAGTATGGGATTTGCTTATATAAAAATTCATTAAATTAATTAAATTCTTTAATAAATAAGCAAATAGGGGTATTGTAATGATATTGTTTTGGGCACCTCTAAAATATTCAAAAAGTCATGGATGAAGTGTAATTTTATTTAAAGTACTATAAGTAATATATCATTTTTATACTCCATCCATGGAAAATCACGCCTTTTCAGAAATAATGTCAGTGTAATACGCTTTAAACTTTTTATTTTATCAACTCCGTAGTATTGAAAAGATCTAATGTCACTGGCTCCCTATACCAAATAGGAAGCCAATCTTCACAACATCGTATTTCCAGAAGTCGTTCTATTAGTTGGTTTTGATACTGTAGACAAGGGGTCCAAGAGGCAAGGGGTAGGTCATATATGAGCCGCTTGTGCGTATGAATACACACAGTGCCGGTAACATATATCTAGAATAGAGTAATATCACATCAAAGAGTGCCACTAACTTTAATTCATAGAGTACACAGAAAATGTTAGCGAGTAAAACTACAGAAAATAATCTGTAGTTCAACGAAAATTGTATCATTTCATATAATATCTTCGTACCGAAGGTATAATCATCTTAATAAACCATGTTCAACATCAAAGGTCTTGTTTATTTAATATTGTTATATATAGTGTTCAATCACAGGGCATTATCACGATTACAATCCGTACCGATTTAATTAGTGCTCGATCGCAGGGCAAATATCAGCTAAGTAAACGGTAACAATTTTAATTGGCGCTCGATCACGGGGCTATAAATACCAATATTAAACCTTATCATCTTAATTGGTGCAATCGCGGGACAAACAATCCGTAGCACTATAATACATTACACTTTCAATATATGCATATTCACGTCATCCTTTGATTCTTTCAACTTAGCTTAGACTCAAACGTCGATTTTAAAATGTACCTAATTTTTAGATGTTTGTTACAATTTCAACATATTCATAACTAAAATGTATCATACTTGTATTTATTATTACCAAATCTTTTACAAACATCATTTAAATACTATATATATAATATTTATGTTTCTTTCATATCACTCTATAACAACTTGTCCAACTTAAATTAACCTAAAATTGAATTTTATTTTTCTTAATATTCTTAAACGTTCCTTACTAAGCATTTCAAATGTTTTTCAAAAATGTATAATTTGGTACAAATAATATATAATTTTCAATATAAAGAATACAATTATAATCTCATAAAGAAGTTATTTGGAAGGGATTAATTAACGGAAAAACTCAATGTCAAAAGTAGCTACAGTGACACAAACAGAGTACGATAACGACACGACACAGCCGGCGCACAGCCCTCTCAGTGTGAATCCGCCTTAGTGTACTAAGTTTAAGATTTTTCGGTCCTCTAGGGATTTATGGAGGGAGTAGAAATACAGTAACACATTGCGAAATTATTATATAGATTCTTCTGGAGAGAGGATGGAATAGTACAGTTGATAAATAACTGTCTGTAGTATATGCTGCATATGAAGCTACGACAGGCCTAGCAAGCCGGTACCAGAAAATATATAGCATGAATAAAAAAACTGACCCAGGCCACAAGCTGGAAACAGTAATGTATGTAAAGTAAAATAAAGTACATGCTGCAAGGGAACCAAGCCTCGGCCTCCAGCGTAGGAATTAATATACAGTACTACTTCCCAGTCGCACACCACGTCTTGTTATCCGTCCTTATGCCGGGATCACGATCAACTTAACGTTAACTTAACGTAACGTTCACTTAAAGTTAACTTAATGTTAACTTAACGTATGTGTGATCACGAATCACGTAACTTAACGTAACAACTCAAGCCAAACATCTTCATTCTCGAGTATGATCTGTGATTTGTACTAGTTTAGAGTGATGATCTGTGAGTGTTTACAGTTTTCAATCAATCTAATAAAAATATATTAAAAAAACTTTTTTGATAAATTTAGCTTCTCTATTTTAGTTTAATTATTTTGTTTCAATGTCTGATCAATAGAACTTACGCTAAAGAGGAAACATTGGTCATAATACCAACAAATGAATTACTAAACATCCCTGATGACGTCACTCGCATAACGATTGGCTGGCTAGATCACGTGATACCCTTCAAGTAACGTTCACTTAAAGTAAAAGACCTCCCAGGACATCTCTTACGTTAAGTTAACTGCAAGTCAACGTTAAGATAACTGCATCGTGATCGCTTTCATTTAAACACACGAGGAGGTCCTTTACGTTAAGTTACGTTAAGTTAACTTTGAGTTAACGTTAAGTTGATCGTGATCCCGGCATTACTAATGGGGTAGGGCCGAGAAAGGTAGAATGATAAAACTGAATTCTTTGCTCGCGTGCCCAACGTTGCGGGATAGTTGCGCACCACTTTGGTGTAGATTGATTTAACTCAAATTAATCCTTTAAGAACTTTTAACATTTTGAATTGTCTACTAGCATTAATAAAATTGAAAGATGACCCATTTTTGTAAATTACAAGTGAACTGGCGTATTATTAGCTTGCTTGGTTTTTTATACGCTGCAAGTTGTGCGCGCGCAGACAAATTAGTGGACTTACATTAGTCAACAAAGATCGTGTCAACGGTCCTTATACCACATACACGGTTTGAAGAACCTTTTAGAGAATAGAGAATATACAAAAAATACTCTACTAGACGGGATGTTAAACGGTCACGATGTTTAGCTCCAGTTGCGAAATTGACACCAGCTGTCAAAAGTTGGAGCTGCAAAACACATTACACGCCATATATAAATGTAACTATTTTAACTCTAAGAAAATAGCCTGCTTCGGTGATAGAATTGTTTAAGGAGTCACCCTTGTAATAAGTTGGACTGCTTTTAACGGGAATATATGGGTTACAATCCCGATAGGATGTAACCAGGGTGTTTTTCTCTCAATTCTTTTTGCCCTCCCTTCACAAAAATGTGGCTACATTTTCTCTATATTCAACCTTCCTTATCCCTAGCTCCAAAGCGGGTAGTCAAACAAGGTGTCAAAAAATAACCTCCTAGAAAAGGTTCTTATACTGATAGCTCAACTATAGCTGTCGTCTTTCGACTCTTGTTGAGTCAACAAGCGTTTTAAGTCTCCTTTTTCTTCTGTTCCATTCCAAGGTCTCTAAAGGTTGTCCTTTCACCTTCGTCTCGGTCTTCCAGGTCTTCTCCCTGGAGGTCTTTCGCCTCTTGCTATTTTGACAGCTCTTTCTTGTTGCATCCTGTTAATATGTTGTTTCCACTCTCTCCCAACGTGAAGCTATTCATTAAGTGATGGGGTTGATTTTACAAGCTTCTCTTATGATCTCATTTCTCTCTCTGTCTAGTAGCTTTTATTATTATTATTATTATTATTATTATTATTATTATTATTATTATTATTACGGGTTATACTCACTTACGCTAATGTGTAATAGGAGGGTGATTGTGAGATGAAATGGAGGACCTACAGTTTAACGTAGTATCCGAACCACGGTGGAGGCCTGGCATTCCACACATTCACAAGTTGGGAAGTAGCTATTTATTAGGGTTTTTTCCTCACTACTCTCATTTCTGCTACCCCTAGCTGTTGTTGGGTATATTTCCCCTTCATGTTCCTGTGGCATATGCGAGTATTGGTCTTACCACTGACCTGTATATGCTTGCTTTTGTATCTTGTCGTAGATATTTGTTGTACCATATTGAGTAATAAAGGCAGCCGGTGATTCTGTTGCCTTTGGTTATTTGTTCTTTTGTTTCTTGCGCTTGCAGTGGAGAGTAAAACTTCCTACCTCTCACTCTTTTTTATTTTCTTCTTCCTTTGCGCGAGCTGCGCTTTACATTTATTTCCCCGACTGTCTTGGAATCCCGACACTCTTATCACCAGATTTAACGGATACGAATAATGTAAAATAAATAAATAATAAAGCATTTGAATCTCAAGTAAAATAATTTTAAGCGATGGTTAGGGTAAATATGTCCCTGACGGCACCAAATAATGTTTTTAGGGATCTAAGAAAAAATGATAAATAATTACCTTTTAACTTTTTCGATTTGAGTTTGGTTTTCAATCGTATATCAAGTGTGAAAGGTGAAGTGGGGGTGGTTCGGAGTTCATTGCATGTGGAATCCCAGGCACAAAATTTTAATACTTTAGCGTTCAGTCCATCAGTTTGAGTTCAGACCTTGAAGATAACAATGTATGCATATTTTGGAATAAGAGCAGCCATTCTCAAAGTATCTGTAACAAGTGATTATTTAAAACTTGAATAGATAAAGAAATTTTCTTATAATGTTAACATAGTTTTAAATTGTATGTGTGCATTTTCCTGGTCTTGGTCATACAGAAGTAAACCTAATATTTATTTTAAAAGTCTGAGAGATGCTGACTTGCGTGAATGAGTGAAAATATAATTTTAGATTTAAAATAGCAACTGTACAAAGTGCCAGCAGCTGGTAAAAGTAAGATTAATATTTCTAAAGCTTGTTTTAATTTTTGTAAAATTGGTGGCAATATTAATTATCAATCCAAGGGTTTGGCCAGACTGACAAGCGTGCGATCGAGTGAGCGAGCGCGCGATTAGCAGAGAGCTCTCGATAGTTGTTTATTATTATTATTATTAGCACCACGTCTTACTACCCGTTCGGGTTATACGCACATACGCTAATGTGTAATGGCAGGGTGATTGTGATTGTGAGATGAAATGGAGGACCTACAGTCTAACGTGGAATCCGAAACACTGTGGAGGCCTGGCATTTCTCACATTCACAAGTTGTGATTGATACACGTCTTGTCGGAGGTGAAGGAAGGGTTTGGCAATCAGATAATATCTGTGCCGGGACCGAGGATTGAACCCCGGACCTCCAGCACAGAAGTCTGACACCTTACTCCTAGACCACCAGGTCACCTTGGTCTGATGGTGACTTGCCAAGTGTAAGAAGTTTACACAACCGTTCAACACGTTTTGTTGTTGTTCCATGCAAGCTTAAAAATGCTGCTTTGCAGATTTGCCAGTGATTTATTGTTGTGGTTTTCCCATCCTCTATCCGCGCTAATGGTGATTATTATTTGTAAAGGCCTACTTTGATTATAATATTGAAGTATTTAAACATATCAGTTTTACACACACACATATATATACATAGATATGGTGTATATATAAACCTTTTCTAGGTATATAAGTATGGTACATATATAGTATATATATATATATATATGATTTATGACCTTACCAATGAAATTGGGCCATTAGTAGCAAGTGTGCTAAACCTATCGATAGTAATAAAAATGTCAAATTGAGAAGTTTTCCTAGCTCTCAATGAACCAAAATACAATAATATTGCCTAGCACCTGTAAAACTGTACTGTACTGGCTCGAGCGCGCGCGCTTGAAAAATAGAACCAATTCTATCTTTCAAGCGAGTCGCTCCAGTCTGGCCACCTCTCCTTACAGCCAATGTGTTCTATTTTATTTTTTAGTCGCTCGCCCAATTTGGCCGTACCCGGTTGTGTGTGCCCTCAACATATATTTTAACTAGCTTCCTCCCCCTACCAGCCCCGTCTCTGTACACTCCACTCTCAGTACTTTCTTTATACTGGCTTCTTTGTTTGATTAATATAATGTGATAGGGCCAAGTACTGTATTATGCACCATATCATATAACTAATTTGTCTACAGTATTCGCCCCAACCCTAAAATATTTTCTGAATCCACCACTGGTTACACCTTTATGGTTTTAAACTACTTGATAAATTTCAATCAAACTTTGAGTTTTACTCACATCAGAAAGTTTACCCGTAGCACATCACAGCACATGCACGTAAAAGACAAATTTTGTTTCATGTTTTTAATGACTTCTCAAATCGAGCTCTTTTTTTTTTAAAGGCAACGATCATTTTGAATATATGAAAAATGTAGCCAAATAATGGAAATAAACTTTTATATCTTTCCTTTTACACATCGTTTGGCCTGAAAGGTAGCAAGCTTAGCTTTTAAGGGTTCAACTATGATGTAGCTTACAAGGGGGTGGAATCTGTAAAAGTAAGACTGCTACCTTCCAGAGAAAGTGAAGTGTATACATTATATCAATAAAAATTAATAAAGGATCAAATTTAATTTAACTATATTGTGTACTTTTATAAAATTATAAGCTTAAACTTCCTTCTGCTATGGCTTTTTTTAACTTGCCCCTCGGACTTTCTTTTTTAGCACCGCATCTTACTACCACTTCGCGTTACACACCTATGTATTAATAATTACTCCAATGTGTTAGGGGATTAGAAAGGTTGAATTTATAGGAAATTTACCTGCATTTGCGTGGAGGGAGAGTGGAAACCATTCAGTAAAAAACCCTCCCTATTACACCCAACCGGGATCGATCCCCGAACAATCTGGGAGAGTAGCGCCTTAGAGCATGTGGCCATCGAAGCGAGTCTAAGAGCTTATTAAAATTTGAAGGTATAGGGGAAATAGGGGGAAGGTCACATTACACATATTTTTCAAGACAACATCGTTTATATCTCAAACCCCATAAGGACCTCAGCAATCACTTTTTTTTTAAATAAAATCAAATATGACCGAGACCTCTTCTAGCCATAATCTCAAGTTAATTAAAAAGGTCTTATGATTCTCAAACAGATGGCAATATTAGCTCAATTTGAAAAATGGACTTTCCACCACTTTACTCTGTATCCTCCATTTGGAACAACCGTTTATACTTCACACGAAAGCAAGTATGTGGGTACTTTTTTTAAATGAAGATCTGAAATAGGTACGTTAATTAGACTATAGTATATGATATATGATTTGAAAAAGTTTGGGAAGCACTGGTCTATAGAGCTTTGTTGGTGTATTTATGCTTTATTTTAACGTTGGCCATATTTTGAAACCACAAACTACTATCTAAATATGGCAAGACAATTCTGGAAGGCAGGTTACTTCATATCCAAGGTTTGATTACCATTTCCGGACACATTTTTCAAATGTATTTACAATAATTTATGTATTTAGAATGATAGAGCGTCACTAACGTGATTTATCCTCCAATAACAGCTCGCACGGAACATTAGCTACTTGAACTCGGGGAATCTGACAGCTGCTGGAGCCAATTCATCCCTGGACCTTGATCGTTAGTTGTGGTGATAGCTCTCAATTGTCATATTTACTGCCGTTCACTACTGTGTAGTTAACACGTTGGCGAATGGTACTTTCTAGAAATAGCCACATCGAGAAGCACGTCAACATAGCTAACTAGATTAAATCAGTGTATACTGGAAGCAAAAAGTTGTCTTAGTCATATGCTGAGCTCCCGAATTTTTCTTAAATTGATCCATAAAACTGACCATAGTTTAAAATTTAAACTACCTTATATTGTAAACAAACATGAATATTGATTACTCTTAGAAATACTTTTATTTTGTAAACAAACATGAATATTGTTTATTCTTGGAACTGCCTTTATATCATAAACAAACATGATTATTATTTACTCTGAGAACTACTTTTATATTGTAAACAAACATGAATATTGATTACTCTTAGAAATACCTTTATTTTGTAAACAAACATGAATATTGTTTATTCTTGGAACTGCCTTTATATCATAAACCAACATGAGTATTGTTTACTCTTAGAACTGCCTTTATATTATAAAGAAACGTGACTATTGTTTACTCTTAGAAATACCTTTATATTGTAGAATGTAAACAAACATGAATTTTGTTTACTCTTAGAACTGCCTTTATATTGTAAACAAATGTGACTGTTGTTTACTCAAATACCTTTATATTATAAACAAACATGAATATTATTCACGCTTAGAACTACCTTTACATTGTAAACAAACATGCCTATTGTTTACACTTAGAACTACCTCTATACTATAAACAAACATAATTATTGTTTACTCTTAGAACTATCCTTATATTGTAAACAAATATGACCATAGTATACTTCTAGACATACCTTTATGTTGTAAACAAATGCGATTATTGTAGGTGTATAGTCTTAGAACCACCTTCAACACAAATATGGACATGTGATGTATACAAAACTGTAAAATCAGCCTGGATCCAAACCTAATCCCGACATCCTTAACCAAATGTTGTGCGTGTCCGTCGAGCTCACCGGCGCTGGGCCATCCTAACGGACTATGGTGTACAAAATAACGTTATATTCTTACACGAATTCGTGACGTTACTAAGATTATAAAACATTTATGGTCCAAGGCTAGATTATTTGCTTTTTGTTGTGCTTAGCTTTGTTAAGTTAGTTGAAGTCATGTAGTGGTCCAGTAAAAAACCTTAGCTAATAGTAGGGTATGTCTTCACGGCCTTTTAAGCCATATTTGGTCGAATTTATTTATTTATTTAGCACCGCGTCTTACTATCCATTCAGGTTATACGCTTAAGTACTAATTACATTAATAGATTAGGAATTAGTAAGATTGAATTTAGAGGAAGTGAAACCGCATTTGCGTGGAAGAAGAGTGGAAAACCATTTAGGAACCAAC
>CABFWB010001064.1:176283-190365 GCA_902151455.1 Timema bartmani | reverse complement strand
CCCGTTGCTCCTTCCTTATCAAAGGTTACTGTAATTGCCCTATTTAAGGTAACCCCCAAAAGAAAGGGGGGGGCGGGTCACTTGGAAAATATATCTCTAATAATGTTCATGTTTATTTGGTAAATAGTAATAATAATTGATAGTAGGGTTATATCTTCTTTTTTATTCCCTTCTCCTTATTTTATATACTTCTATGATTACGACATGTTTCAATGATTTTTCACCATCTTCAAGTCTTATTTGTATTAAAGATTATTGATTTTACTTCATACTATTGGAAAGCTTGTGAAAATTTTATTTAGTGAGATGATCAACAATGATATCAACAATATTGTTGATCATCTCACTAGATAACATTTTCACAAGCTTTCCAATAGTACGAGGTAAAATCAATCATCGTTAATACAAATAAGATTTGAAGATGGTGAAAAATCACCGAAACATGTCGTCGTCATAGAAGAAAATTATATAAAATAAGGAGAAGGGAATAAAAAATAAGATATAACCTTACTATCAATTGGGAAATATAGTTAATAAATCAGCAAGATGGAAATATATCTTTAATAATTATTGTTCCTCCGAAACAACAAAACAGTTATATCAGAGAATAGGACATCCTCGCTTTGTATTATTGTGGAAATAAAAACTTATTTTACGGCAACTTGACGTTGTTGGAATTATTTGAAGATATCCTTCCATATACTCTAGGGTGAGCTAAGGCCCAACAACCATACTGCGGTAGCCCACAGGAAGCAATATAGGCTCGGAGGGGTTTAGGCACAGCTGAGACAAGTCAACAAACTCTTTGGGGAGATTCAGCTCGCATCCAATCCGTACGCCATTGCGGGTTCATTTGATTTAAGCTATCTACGTCATCCCTATATTTTAGGACGTCGTAAGAATAGGGAACTTAAGTTAAGTGCAGTTTTATCAAATTCTTAAAGCAATAATTTTTTTTACAGAAGAAATCAAATATCGCACCAATAGAAACAGAGTTAATTTTCTTCACACTGTGACCTTAACAGTTCTTTAATATCTGTCAAGAGTATAAATTAGCATGTGATGAAAAACTTTTTAAATGCAGAGAAAAAGTTGTCATTAAATTTTAGGACACATTTTACAGATATACAAGAACTGTTGAGGTCACCACAAAATGAAGAAAACTAAGCTATATTTCTACTAGAGAAATATTTGATTTCACAAAATGAAAAAGTTTTGCTAAAAATAACTGTAAAAATACTGCCCTTTTGTCCCCGTTCTCTACACTTCTGTCTTAAGTCTTCGCATTTTGAAAACAAGCTCAATATATAAATAAATTGAAGAGCTAGCATTATGTTTTGTTGTAATGAATTCTTTTTTAAAATATTTTTTGGAAAATGTCACTTTGTTTGATTGTTATTTAAAACGACAAACCCGCATTTTTCATCGCACGATCTGAGGCATCACTCTCCCAATTGGCTAAATGGCCGGTGTTAGGGAGATAAGGTTTAAAATACCAGTCGGGTGTGCTGAGAGGGTTTTATCCTAAAGGGTTTCCCACTCATCCTTCACAAAAATGCATTTACATATTCTACCAAAACTACCTTGCTCATCCCTCTATCTTATTAGTGTAAATATACGTATAGCCCAAACGGGTAGTAAGATGTGGCTCACTTTTATTTTTTGCAAAGTTGGTTGTGCACTAGTGGGCTCAAGTTTGACCTGATGAAACCAATATCAATCATTGCATGGTTCACTAGCACACATTTTCCCAATTGGATTTCTCATTCTCTTTCCAGGAAAATCATAATATATTTTTCTTCAAATTTTCCTCATTATATGTTGTTAGAATAGATGGAAAACGGTAACAAAAGCTTACTAATAGGAAGATAATAATACTTAGCACCGCGTCTTACTACCCGTTCGAGTTATAAGCTTAAGTACTGATTACGCTAATGGGTTAGAAATTGGGAAGGTTGAATATATAAAAGGTGAACCCGCATTTGCATGGAGGGGGAGTGTAAAACCATTTAGGAAAAACCACCCCCAGTTCACCCGAGTGATATTCGAACATTGACCTCCTCGTCCTCGGCAGTCTAGCTCAACACGAAACTAACACGTTAGCTAACTACGCCGTTGAGGTGGGTAGTAAGAAAATAACTTTAGTTTAGACTCAATATTATAATCTTATTCGTATCGTATCTGCCTACTAAGCTATGTGTCCTAAAATCACTTCCCAACATGTCCCAAAACAATGAATTGCATATTTCTCGTTTAAAGTGATAAATTGTCAGCTGGGCACGGAATATTGTGTCTATTCTAGAAATAGACTATTATTATTATTGTTATTATTACTATCCATAGTGACTTTTATCATAAAATAAAAGCCAAATCCAGGAACTCGCTTATCACAAATTTACTCTGTAGAGGTTTTGTCTCAAATATTTAAATTAACATTACTCTGATTTATTTTTGCTTATTTTTACTGTTTTTTTTAATACTTATGCTTTACTACTCTTTAGTTATTTTTCATTATTTTTATGTTTTATCCTTATCATTATTATATTATAATTTTTCGTAACTATTCATCAGTATTTATGTAATTATTTAGCTATGGTTGTTTATCTTATTTTCTCGTGTAATCAGATGTATTTGTAAGGTACTTGTGTACATTTCAGTGCTGGCCTGTAATAGGACTCACGCCTCTTGGCCAGCACTATAGTAAAGGATAATGAACATTATTACTAGCAGCTATTTCAGAAAGAGCATCTTCACAACGTTGACTAGTTGGTGAATTCGAAGCTATTTGATGAAGTGGGTTGCATCTTAACCTGGTGCACCTAGGCATTCTGAGCTCTATCGTGGTTTGAAGCTTTCCCACTAATAAAACGATAGGGAATCAAGTGAATATCTTGCCCTCTCATTTATATTTCGGTGACATTTTCCCTCTTCCGCTGACGAGTATACTCACTCACCTTGCTATTTGAATCTGGATAGCATTACCTTGAAATTAAAAATTAACTCTATATGTGTCGATGGACATATATTTTATCTAGGTCATAGCAGGAAGAATCCTACACTACACATTCATGAATAAACCATTAAATCCAATCAAAAACGAGTATAGCTACAAAAAACGTTCTTCAAGATTTTAAGAAAAAAATTGTGGTGATGTAAGACTAATAATTTTAGAATAATTTAATAAATTGCGATTTTTGTTTCAAGGTTAAATCATTAAGACTCACCGAATAGAACGTAACTACATTAACGTGTGTAATTCTATCTTGACTTGCCGTTACATCACAGCTAGGCAACGGCCTTAAATAACCCTAATTAAAGAACAAACAATTTAACTGCCTTTCAGACTGACCAATCTTCAAGAAAGTACCGCCATCATTGTTTTTATGTACCCATGAAATACAATTTCTTGTAGAAATTTTACTGCCCGAGATTGAAAATCTATTATTTTTCAACAGCTTTCACTAACATTAAATATAACACAATAATAAAAATATATGGTTTCCTCTGGCGACAGATAAATCGTTATTTATTTGTCCCAGGTGATTTGGAGGAACCGTATATTGAAAACACGTTCTATTACTCAATAAATTTCTCACTCATAAAAGAAATAGAAATAAAAAAATAAGTACGTACACAATCACACAGACACACACAAACACACACACAAATTTGTCACTCAAAAAAATTCAAACAAAAAACATGACAGCAAACTATCAAAATAAAAGTAAATAATATAATTTGTGCACTCTACTTTCAAAAACAATATTTACAATAAAATGTATATTTAGAAAAATGAAGTACCCTCATGTCGAGCCATGGAATAGTGCCCACATTTATTTTAAAATTTGCCCACATCGGTGGACACAAGGAAAAAGGCGTCGAGCTGGTCGAGTCCAGTTTGTCGGTCATGGTAAGGTTCGGGATTGAATCCCGGCCGGATATACTGAGGATCGTTTTTACTAAACTGTTTCCCCCTCTCCTTCCACGCTAATTCTGGTACATTTCCTATAAATATACCTTCCTCATCCCTACTTCATTAGTATAGTTATATGCCAATAGACCGGGTGGGCAGTAGGATGTGGTGTGAAAAATAATAAAATGAATAGCCTAAAAATAGTTGAATCTCTTTAAAGGTCGATAGTATATTAACATTATGAGATCATTAAAAAAGTATTAAATATGCATAATATTGAAATTTAGGCATTAAATATTAAATTCAGGCATAATATTTAGGCTATATATTTCAAAATACAACTTTGAGTTGAGTTTTAGCTCCCATTTGAGTAGTCACGTTGTAAGTCACAAATAAACAATCAGGATAAGGAAATAAATTTGAATTGCAAAATAATAGCTAGAATTCCGAGTAAGAGCTAACCAGAAGTCGTGTCATTTTTGTTTGTATTAAAAGATTAAACAATCTTTCATATTATTAATATTAAATACAACCGACCTTCTTTGTCATAGTTTTTTACTATCACATTGTACCCATTTGGACTATCCTTATCTTACGTGAACTATTGGCACAGTCAAAGGAATCACCCATAATATTATGCTGTAATGATATTAAAAATACAGAATTTACCAATCCACTTTCATTACCAACACTTATAAAACCCCCAGCTATACTGTAATTAATTTACTATGCCCTTTATAATCACACTAATCATATAGTATTACGAATATTACAGACAGGTTTAGATCCGTAGTGATAAACCAAACCGACACCTTATCTCAGTCGGTAGCGTGTCTGTCTACTGAGCTAAGGGTCCCGGGTTTGATTCCCGTCATGACCGAAAAATCATCATTGGTGAAATGTTCCACATTGATAAATTAACGACCTGGGACTGGATGCTGTTCTAGTCTTAAGTTAGATTATAAAGCATATGAAGCTACGACAAGCCCAGCAAGCTGGTAGCGGAAAATATATGGCTTGAATAAAAAAGTGACCCAGACCAAAGGCTGGCAACAGTAATGGATGTAAAGGAAAGTGATAAACCACACTTTATTCCTTGCCTTTCTCTGACCCAGCCTATTTTAAACTAGGTCAAGTGGGGAAAATATTAGTCTAGAAAGGTGTTTAAATACAAATACTCATAGCCTAGGACAGTTCGTCTGGTACTAAACAAGTTGGATAACACAGGATTAGCCTGTAAAAATACAGTCAACATCTTCCTCATAATTTCCTGGGATTGAGTAAGCGAGAGAGGAGCACTTAAGCTTGTAATACTGGAAAAAAAAATGGTTCAAGGTTTATTTTCAAACTAAAACATTTATTAAATAACTATTACTTATATCTAAGCCAACATATATGGGCCTGTGGACTGAATTTCAAGCTCGTCTAGTCTGTTTTGCTGGTGACGGTAGGGTTGGGGATCAAACTCNCCCCCCCCCCCCCCAACACGCTCTCCATTATAATTAGGTTGCATTTTCTCGCAATTATTCCTTTTTAATTCCTACCAACTGGAGAACAACATTGAAAATTGTTTAAGCTGAACGGATGTTACAGCGAACGCGATGAAAATAAAATAAAATCCAATTTGATGTCAAGATCGTTCGGTCTTATCGATTCACCAGCTCAGGAAGACTTTAACTTAAAATCCCTGTGAGGTGATAATTTAGTTTTTACTTGCTTTAGAAGCAGTCTGGTTAGAAGTCATTTGGAGTTCACTAAAGAGCGTACCCAGACGGTAATGGGTTCACTCGTTTAAAACGCCCGTAAAACAATAAACATACGTTCTTTTCTACGCTTTGGAGAAGCATTATAAGCCTGAAACACTCATTATCTTGAAAGCACATGGTGTTTTATTATGAATGAATTCCCTGTACCTTTCTTTCCAGTTCAACCCGTGCCACATTTTGGGGAAGGGAGTGTACTCTCCGACTTACAAATCATTATGTGCAGCATTGGTGCGCAGCGGCGGGCAATCCATTTTGAATTCCTCCTTCGTGCGTCGCAGAAGTCGAGTCCTAATAGCTTCTGCAAATATTCCACCCCTTGAGTGATTCCTAACCCACTTTTACACTCATTTTTACGAAGCTTTACAAAATCAAATATATGAAATAAAAAATAAAACGCTTTCCTCTTCATTTATACTATGATTTTATTGTAGCTTTCAAATCCACGCTTCCTTCTTTCTTTTTTTTTTTCTATTCGTAAGTCAATGAATAGATTTGATCCAAGAATTGTGAATGGGTTGATAAGATTGGATTGTTTTTTTTACTTCAAAGGACTTAAGAGAGTTTTCTTTTGATTTTTGATGTATTTACTCTCATCGTTCAGTTCCTCTTCCTTTGTTTTTTCAGATTGAAAATTGTCGTTGTCCAAACAATTTATCGTAGTGTAACTTATTTACTTACATTTTAAAGAGGAAACTAATTATTTAAAACATTTTGAAAACTGAAAATGTTGAAAGCTTATATTTATTACCAAACAAAACTCACAGTTATTATATAATTCAAGGCCGGTTGTACAAACATTAATCAGTGTCTTAATCAGAGGTCAGATGTAAGTTGATATCCAATTAGTGTCTTAATCAGAGCTCAGATGTAAGTTGATCTCCAATCAGTGGCTTAATTAGAGCTAAGATGTAAGTTGATATCCAATCAGTGGCTTAATCAGAGCTCAGATGTAAGTTGATATCCAATCAGTGTCTTGATAGATCTCAGATGTAAGTTGATCTCCAATCGGTGGCTTAATCAGAGCTCAGATGTAAGTTGATCTCCAATCAGTGTCTCAAACCTTATTTTCAGTCGCAACAATAACTATTAGGATGTGATTGTCAATCAAATCTCTGGTCAAGCTAATTAGACAATTCTCTCCAATCAACTATTTGATCCTCCGATTAGCATGTTGATGAGAAACATAACATATGAATTTTAATAAATAAATTGGTTTTTCATCCCTATTTAAGGGAATAATAAAAGTAAAGTGTGTGTTTTGTATATTTAATTTAAGTGTGATTTAATTTTAAAGATAGTATTGCCTCAATTATGGCACCTTCATATTCAGTTTTCCAACTATAGGTCCACAATGAAGTATAGAGAATGTCTGCGATCCAAAGAAGATACAATAAATACGATAACTTTTTCTAATCATAGAGAAATAAAATTTGAGATTAGGTTTAGACTGAATAAATTGTATTGTGTATGTTTATTAATTATACTACAGAATTGTTTAAAACTATTTTCTTAAGAAACGACCTAAATTAAAATTAATATAAATTGATATATAAATATCAGGAAGCCTTAATTACCAGAGACATAAAATTTATAGTCTAACTAATGTATAGTTACTTTAGGTCATTTCACAATCATATTTTTTAAATACAGTGCTTTTTACAGTGACGTCATGTTTGTTTTACTTGATTATTTGATCAACATTATGGTCAGGTTAGAGATTTTTATCCGTAATTAACTTTGTTTCAACCCAAACTTATCTTCATGTATGATCAAGCTAATTTACAATCCTGTGATTGAAGAATAAATTTGATATTAGTGCAACCGGCTCTTGGGGCCCATTCCCACGAGCATATTTAGCATAGCTGCTATTACTAATACATTATTTTCTATCAAAATTTCAACAATAAAATTGTCTTCGAGGGCGAAGTGGCTGCATTTGTTTTATCAAGATAATATATTTTTAAATATGGCGTCATTGGTATCTAGGTACTAGGTTCATCCTCTGATTTCAACAAGATTAAAAACAAGACAGCTTTTCTATAAGTTATTTTAAAAATGAAGGAAATATAAAACCACATTTTCCAATTATTTTCGTACGTCAGTAGAACTATTAGACTAAATAGGTACATACAAAAACACATTTCCCAGGTATTTTCACACGTCAGTAGATTCATTAAATAAATAAGGAAAGACGAAACACATTTTCCAAGTATTGTTACAAGTTAGTAAAATAATTTCATAAGTCATTACAAAATAACCTTCAATCCAATGGAGCCGAAAGCATCTTTATCCAAACAATAAACATCGCAATATCTAAACTTTCAAACAATTGCTAGAATGACATTTTATAATAATATATAGCTCTGAAATGTATTTCCTAGCGCGTGGTTATCTTTAGAAAAAGCTGCGCGCATTTCTGCCTTCCGTGGAAACACGACCATTTAAAACAACGTATCGCCAAGCACGTGGAAATGGGCCCTTATTTTTTGTGATTAAACATAATAGTTTTATTTTTTTAAATAATAGGTTGTGTTAAGTGTTCTGCATCCACACGGTCTACTTTAGCGTAACATAACAATAATAGCATTTAGAAACTAAGTCTACTATTTTTAAATACATTCAAGAAGTACGCTATTAATTTAACTCAAATGAAACACCCAATTAATATATGGTTTAGTGTCTAATGAAATCCACTGAAATAAATAACAAAATTATCACAACAAATAACAAAATAAATAAATAAATAAATGAAACACTGAAAATAATTCATCACAGACTTTGAACAAAGTAGCTACAAAATATAATCGTCCATACTTTAAAAGTTCACAAACGTGTCAAGTCACCGTTTACAACTAACGAGTCGCTTAAGGTGGGGACACACTGCCATCACGTCACGTGAGCTCATGTGACCTCATACAGTAGAGATATGACGTGACGTGCTGTACATACTCACACTATAGTCACGTCATGTCACTCAACATGCGCTCTCGTTTCGTTTTCAGTAATACGTTTCTTATCTAAAGTTCTTCATTCTTGGACTAACCATGGAGAAAAGTGGATCAAGCAGTTCATCTGAGTTTGAAGAAGAGTTGGAAAATGCTTGTCCAGTATTAGTGGCTAATACAGTGGCTCGTAGGAAAAGGGTGTGGGTGCATCAAGTAAATTTGAAAAGGAAGGAGAAGGGCGAGCTTTATCATTTGGTTAAGGAACTTAAAGAACACCCAAGTCGATATGAAATGTATTTTAGAGTGACAAAGGAAGAATTTCAGTTCTTACATGATCTTATAAAGGAGCTCGGCTACGCACTTTTTCAATAAGCATTTCCTCCATAATTAACACACTCTAACAACCAAGAAAACTAAATGACTTGTCCACTGACGACACTTCAACGGACTCACGGCTCACGAAATATGTGCTGCCGCAGATATTGTGAGAGCGCGTGAGGGCGTGACGAGACATGAGGAGACATGACCTCACGTGATGTGTATGTAGTGACGCCAGTGTGAATGCGCACCCCTCTTATCAACAGAAATAAGTCTACTCACACATTGATTGCTTACGTGAGCTCATGTGACCTCACGTGACGTGACGCCAATGTGTCCCCACCTTCAATGTCACACATATACAACACAGAACATAGGTTCTCGTTCCCTTTCCTGTGGTCCTCACGTCCGCCAGACGCTCTCTCTCGTTTCTCCACCTGATTCGAGCCTGTGTCAGCCCCTGATGCATAGACTACCCCATAGAACATGGTTCTACCTTACACACATACACACAAAACTGGCGCTACACCAATGCTGAATTCCTATATCAAAGCCTATCCACTGTAAGTCTCTTGGACCCTAGCAACAACAATAATCTTAACCTGGACTGGACTAAAGAGAGCAGCTATAATGTCAATTTGAGTCAAGTTCAGTTTTAAAGTGGTCTATCTGAATATCCTAGTGTATAGCAGTGGCGCATACATATACACGATCCACAGCTATAAACTAGAATATTCCTTTACCATAAAATTCCCCTTCTCGAGAATTTGAGTTTTATTTTTCTTTATCATTCCACCTTTAATTCTTGAGTCAAAACGTGCCGCTGGTCAACCGTTTGCTTAAATCGCGGTCAAAGCTGAATATATAAAATATAATAAAGGGAGTTGAGTCGCTTCTAGTCCTTTAAAGGATGTAAAAATGTAAAAATATAGCTTTTGGGGATATTTTTTCACAATATGTTAATGAACACGAGTCAATTATGAAGAAGTAGAAAAACTAGTCACTTCAAAGAGAATATAGCTCTGTACATACACCGATAAGAACAAATTTAATATAAACTCATATAAATGTCAACTGAAGTAACAAGTGTTTTCGTTTATACAAGGTGTATTTTAATTGGTGTAAAATATTCTAGGGGCGTATTCTCATTGATCAAACATCAAGAAAAGTCCATACAAACATTGGTATGGAAACGTTTAGTTTGAGAGTAATTAAAGGTTTTCCTCAACGGTGGATTGGTTGTGATTTAGCCATTGAATTGAGCTCGTTAACCAGATTTGAACCAAATTGATATTTAACTTTGGGGACATTTAAAGTCCCATTTTTACGCAACTCCTGTTCCTGATATTGACGTTTTATGAAACCGTATCATAAATTGATGTGAGCAAATACGTAACACTCCAGGTGTACTCAACAGAAGACGAAAAAGTATGGAACGCAAGCTTAGGAGATGCATTGAAACAGAGGGAGATATTTTGATCAATTTTTATAACAAAATGTTCTATCTTCTTGTGTTTTGTTTGTTTTTATTAAACTTTTTCTTGTTTAGTTGCATTACTTCTTCTGTTGGATTTATTACTGATAGAACATTAAGATTCCTTGTACCTCAGAAATTAAGCCTCTCTAGACCCACGTTTACACGAACTTTTCTTAATGTTTGTTCGATGGGAATACGACCCTAAAATATTTGACACCAATTAAAAAAATACACCCTGTATATGATAGAGTAAAATAAACAACAATGAATTTGTTCGCATTACATGGACACTCAATAAAACACATCTATTCTTCCGATACACAAAGATTTATCATCTGCGGAAACATGATTAGAGATGAGCTATTTTCAAAAGTGAGATCCATTTTAAATATAAAATTTCAGTATCTTTATAATTGAATCGATTTTTTCACATGAGCTATCCTATAAAACACTGTATTACTATATATGCGAAAACAAGGTATATAAGTAATTTATAGCAATGGATAAAAATTCAGCCAATATATAGAGGGTCCATATTAATAATAATAATAGTATTGCGAATCATTAAAAGATCTTACAGAAAATTTCTTGAGGTAGATGATGACGTAAAAATACTTAATGCTGTTTTATAGTAACCAGTCAATTAGATTATTTTGGTTTTTTATTATATTTTTTATAGGTGGGACATTTCTTTAAAACATCTCAGGTGGTTCCATTCAATCCATCCAAACTGTAGAATCGCAGAGGACATGAGGCTATGCCTATTATAATCATATAAAAACAGGAGGTTTATATAATATTTTAGTCATTAGCTTCACAAAAGATTAATTAACAATAATTATATTTACAAGAACAACTGTTGTCAGCTTATCTAACTGTGACCAATCGAATGATATAAATGGAGGGAGAGAGAACACTTGATATTCTGGTATGGAGGCGTCTAACTAGGAACCAGTTAAGGTTGGGCAGGCAAAGCATAAAAAGGTATTAAGTGCACTTATACTATAATTATATTATCTCAAGAAACAATATTAGAAGGTTGCAATTTTAATAAATATATTAATTTTGTACCGGTAGAGGTTTGGAAATCACAAAGGACAATAAATACCCCCAATCAACCCATTGTGGATATGAGTCTTAACTTATTAGCCAAGATAAAGAATGTTAATACATTGATTATTCGTTGTTTAATAAGTTAGGTTAGTTTTTAGACCATTTATTGATTTAGAATTCTAGGATAAAGTATGATAAATACCACAATTAGAAACATCACAAAAGATTAAATTGTTAAATATCAATCAAAGATGGAATTACCTTTGGCAATTATTACAAGTGAATTATTAAACAAGTTGGCATAGCGCGCTATTTCCCACCACTCTATTGATGACTTCAACCCTGGCGAGTACTTTAGTTGTGAAAGTGTTTTGTCAGGACCATTCAACCGAGGGGACCCAGGAGAAGTCTAACCTTTTCCCAGGGACACAGGTGGAAAGAAAGATAAACCGCCGGCCAGGGAGAAGTGTGTTTTAACTGTGACAAATAAAGGGGGATGAATTTAATCCACCTTGTTGAAAGGGAAGTCCGCTGAAGGTTTTACTCCAAAGAGGGATATACTCAGATGGGGTGGACAGACAATGGCGCTCTAAAACATTCAGAATACTGCCGCGGTCGAGAGCTTTGAAAAACTAGTGTTTTAATGATTTGCGCTTTACTACCACCATCAATATCTTATATTAACTTCTCTAAACAAACAGTATGAGGAGGATCTATTTTTAATAAACTGCAGCATCATATATTAATGAAAGAATAGAAAATTTATCGTAAGAAAACCCCATCACCAATACTTACGGTCAATATTGATCATCGGCCTTGAGGATCAAGATAGTGATATTGAGTAAATTTTGTCAATTAATGAGAGTAATATTAATAGTATTATTTTATTTACAAATATATTTTAACACCTTAAGTTTTGTATCTAGTACATGTACTGAAAGGTTCTGGGAATGTTAAAAATAATAAAATGTATTCGTAATACGACCCGACTATAACTTAACCTGGAACGTAACAACAAAATATGTGCATGCAAGGAGCTATGGTATCTTTGTACGGAAACCAACAAACAAAAAAATATACTATTATACCATAGTCCAGGATTGGTCCTAGGTCTACTAGATCTGTACTTGGCTTTCTAAAATATAGATATTATCAAACAAAGGTGTGCGTAGTATTACAATTTATATTTCCAAGCGTAGAAATCAAAAAAGTCTTGTTTCGATTTAATTTTCTTGGCAACTTCCCATAATCCTAGGTTGTAAACCAATAAAATAGGAAATAAATGAAAATAAAAAACTATCATGAAAACAATAATGCTACAGTAAAAACATACGTTGTAAAGAAATACAAGAATTTTTCTATTTTTTTAAAAGAAAGAAATCACTTTAAGTCTGTGATTATATATAGTTTTTTTTTTTTTTGCTCCGAGCTTGTTCATACTTGTGCTATACTCATTTTAATAAAATTATATTTGTAGTAAAGACAAGGTAAAATTTAGAGGAAACGTACAGGAATTCTCTTGGAGGAATAATAGTAAGTCATTCAGGAAGAACCCCACCATCAGTGCACACATCCGGGATTCTAGCCACGGTCTCCCCGCTACTAACAATTAATAACATCACGCTATCTTCACACGTAGTCCGTTTGTACACTGGTTTGAGTAAAATTATTAAAATAATGCTAGTGAATGTCGCATTAAACATTAATAAAATAATACAGTTATATAAGCAAAACATTTCAAGTAATAAACAGATCTGAGGGTTGACATCATCCGAATATTTCTAAAGAGCTATTTCAGGGCCATTGTTGGAATGGTATTGTCAAGACGGGTATTAATGTCAGCAGGATACAATGGGCATGATTTTAAAATAGTATTTTCATTTTCTCTCCATGTTAATATGAATACTTTGTTCTGAGTTAACCTATTCATCTCTACCACTTGAATTACATAAGTTGTGGATAGTCCTGGATTGTACTGCGGTCAAGGGAACATTGCGCTTGAAGCTAGTTGACGGAATGTTGAGGTTAAAATCTCGTCCGGGTGCATTCAAACAAGTCTCTTGAGTTCGACGCTCGCTCTCATTGCTTGGATCTCTTCCCACGATAATAATGATGCATTACCTCTAAGTGCCATTATTATATAGCCTTTATATTAGGTCATTAATAGGCCTAGTGTTGAACTAACTAATCCAAAAAAATCACAATACCTAGCTTTTGAGTATAATACCTTTATATATGTATCTAGATAATTTTAAAAATAAAATTATTGAACAATGGATATATATTTTAAGGGAGCTGTTTTAACGAACAAGTGCCATGCATACATTTTACTTTCTCTCTATCTTACAGGTAGAGAAAGTATGGTGATCGTCAAAAAAATCGAACTCGAGTTTTTGATGAATTTTGACGTTTCATGACTCCCTGAATCCGAAAAAGTGGTTTTTGAATTTCCGTCTGTCTGTCTGTCTGTCTGTCTGTACCTCCAACTAGAGCCTAAACTATTTTACCGATTGAGCTGAAACTTGATATCTAGGGTTTTCATAGGGTTGCCCCGAGGGGTTTTTGGAATTGGATATCTACCCCTAAAATTAAGGGTAGTTTACTGAAGGG
>CABFWB010001064.1:164095-174792 GCA_902151455.1 Timema bartmani | reverse complement strand
TTTAACCAGAAATCGAAATTTTAATACGAAGTGTTGACCCTTGTGGAAGACATTAAACTGTTTGAAATGTTCTTAGGTGGACAAAGATGCGCCTCTTTTCTCATTGATTATATATCATTGTATATTATTTTATGCGTGTTCTTATGTGGAGTGGTGATGATACAATGTACATTATTCCGTTCAGAAATCTTACGAGTTTATAGAAAGAGAGAGAAAGTCTGTGCGGTTCGCCGTACCATTTATTTATTTCAGTTTTAAGAGTTTCATTACACATTTGGGATTATCACAGCTTAAAATAATCTAAGTGGCAATAAATAACTCCAAAATTCCGTGGTTGGGGCTGTCAACCCGGTCTCCAATGTTAGGGGTGTAAGCTACCACAACAAACTCACCGGGTGTAGACGTTTAAGGTGGGATTGAAGGGGACGCGAGAAAATTGCCCTCTTCCTGGCAAAAAAAAATTTCAGCAAAAAAAATCAAATATTAAGCTTAATTTTCTTCACATGGTGACCTCAATAGTTGTTGAATATCTGTTATGAGAATATTAGCACTTGATGATACATTTTTTTTAACGAAAAGGAAGAATTTTTTCCATTTCTAGGACAACCTTGACATATATTTAAGCACTTTAAGATTATTATGTGTGGTAAATTAAATTCTTTGTTTCTACTGGACAAATATTCGATTTATTTTGTCTACAATTTTTGTTTGCCATGAAAACTGCAAAAATACTGCCCCTGACTCACAAACCCTACTACGTCACCTTAATCAAGATATGGATACTAAACAAAAACAGTACGACATAATCGTAAATACTTAGCTATAATTTTTTTCTCTAAGATTCAAGTATACTCTACTATTTGTTCCTCGTATAGCCAATTTGAGAAAAGTCATTAGAGATTTTTTGAACAGTTTGGAATTTTTTTTCAAATCAGTCTTTAGTAACCTACCCTTATTTTTAAAGATAGAATTAAAATACCGATTTAACTTGGAGATATGACCATGTAACATATAAATATCAAGTTTGAACGAAATACCTAGAACCGATTAGGTTGTAGCCTCAAGTACAGACAGACGTAATGTAGATAAACACTTGTTTGGGTTGTGTGGCACAAAAACGTTAATACCCCTTATAATTTGAGGGATGAACATTTTTAAAATTAATTACAATACTTTTTCTGTATAATAAAATAAAATTTAGTAATTTTTAACTCTTGTTTTGATTTATTTGAATATAAAACTATTTGTGTGTCTGTGCATGTGGAATCTATAAAGATATATTTGTTTTTTTACACGAAACACCTTCCAAAAATATCTATTTACTACGGTAATTGAAACCTCAATATTTAGGAAACGTCTATCTTACTTTTGTAAGAAGTATATGGTTCCAACACAACGCGTAGAATATATGCGTGCGCGCACAGTATCAATCTTAATAGGGAAGAACATTTAGGTACGTAAAGAGACACATTTGCCTAATCTGTGGCTTGGAAGGTAGACAAAAATCGGTGGCCTCTAAAATTCTCACGGGACTGCCGAGTCCTCGTTTTAGTACCCCTGTTATAAATTGTGATATTCAGACAGGTCTATTTTCATCATTCTCTTCCCTCCGCTTCTGTTTCTCTATCCCTCCCCGCTGCAAAGGACATATAAATGTATGCCTGTGTGTGTGTGTGTGTGTGTCAAGCATATTGGGGATTTATATGTCCGTCAGCAACCCACCCGGCCCCCTCCCCCCACTCTTTTCCCACCGGCTCTCTGTCTGTCTGTCTGCTGCTTGTCTTCCCAGTATGACTTCTAGAGATCTGAAGCGCAAAAATAAAAATAACCCACTTTTTCTTTTTACCCCCCTCTACAACAAGTATTCTCTCATATGATGGTTTTTAATAAAAATATGTTCTCTCTTCTTTATATAAATCCACGATTTTCTTTATTCCCATTATTTTTAATTAGAAAATTTACAACTGGTTTTGTTATTCTGTGTTGAAGGCATACGTAATTAATTTTAAATAAGAAATATTCGTTTATCTGTACATTTAATTAAAGGGTAATTAAAGGTTTAATCTAAGGGTAAGGAGGGTAGTTTATAGAAAATGCATACGCGTTAGCATAGGAGTAGACAGTAAAACGATAGTGATAAATAAAACGTAGAAAACATGATTCTGTACCAGGCTGAGACTCAAACCCCAGCCTTCTAGTCAAATATAACCTAGGGCAATACGAGTCCAACACATTAGACCATTTGGTCATCGCTGAGGGTGTTTATAAGTGTAATGTCTCCTATGATCTACCAATATTTATTTATTTTTATTTTTACTCAACAGCTAGAGTCTAGTGGTTCATCAGCCGATGTTTTATGTATCAGTAATTAGGTAATGTATCAATTTCTTGATTTACAAATGGATACAAATTTTTATGGGTGATCAAATTATGAAAGTATATTGTTAAACTTAGACGCCCCCCTCCCCCCAGTGGTTCTTGAAATACGTCTGGGGTCGGTGAGATATGTAAGGGTGGGAGTGTTCGAAGTATAGCACCCATGGGTACCCCCCACCCGAAGGACGACTTCCTTGCCCCAGCGGTCCCGGAAATAAGTATGTGGTACTAGGGGGAAGTGGGTGGGGTTGGCGTTTTAACTAAAGCGGTATAAGTAATTTTAACTAGCCTATGTTACCAAATGACTAAGATATACCCATGCGAGATTTCACCTCAATCGGTAAATTAGTTTTTGCGTGAATGGGCAAAGTATATTTGTAATACATGACAAAGTGATTATTTCCTAGTTATTAGTAGATGTTTCAATTGCCATTTTCAAAGAATTTTCTTGAGTGAATGGTAATTGTGATTATTAGATAATATTCTATACCAGTCTGTTTGTAAAAATTGTTGTATTGTTTTAATTTTTAAAACACATACTTTTGTGTTTTGTGCCTTTATTATGAAATTAAAATTAATGTAAGCTCTTTACTTAGAAAAAAAAGTAACCCTCTGAAAACTATTAGGAGACACGTGGTATACAAGTGAGTTGATGACATAGTTGCCAAACACCTAAGATCTAGCCAGTTTATTTAACACAAGGATTATCAACTTGTTAATCTAAGGGATTAGGATGACGAGGGTAGTTAAATAATCGCAACTGCGGAAAGAGAGGATGGAAAAACTAAAGCATGATAAATCGCATTTGAAAAACCAACCCCCCAGTGCACTTGGCATGTACTAGAATCCTATTATACTCTTCAGCGTCGATCAGGTAGAATACTAGTCCAACAACCCAGACCACGTGGCCACCGAGGCGTATCAAACCACTAATTAGTCCAGGACACGGCAGCTTTGTGTGTTCAGACTTTATGTGATTATTAAATATTACTTGTAGTCCGTAAATTCATACGAGGTCTATTTGCCATTTGAACAGACGGCAAGATAAGAACTGTCAAATTCTCTCCCCACTTCTCTCCCCACTTCTCTCCCCACTTCTCTCCTAGCCTCCACTCTTATCATTTATCTAGCGCACGGTGTAGAGCTGATAATACTACCAAGCTCTCGACCCCAGATAGTTGTTTTAACGCAGTGTATGAGTGTACGAGAAGTTTCATCTGTACTACCTCACGGCGTTTACAGAGAAGACAACAGAGGCTTTATTTGGACACACCCCTGTTAGCGACGCAAGGCACAATTTATAATGAAGGCATGTAGAGATAGTTCGAGGGAAGCTCTAGTTTGTCAGATTACAAACAATATACTATAAATCATGGCTGACTGCACTGCTGTTGTTTTCTGTGGGAAACTTTGTAAACAAATGTCCGACTTTTATCTGCTACGGTATCTTAAAAATAAATTGATGTGTGTATGAAAAATGATAGGAAAGGCCTTTAAAAATAAAAACAACTTAAAAGTTTTCTATAATTTAAAACGTCTTTCTTTTTAAGGACGTCCCTACCACTTTTAAATTATTTTAGGCATGTTCTTAATTACAATGCCTTATATAATATCCCAGTTCTGAAACAAATATGTTGAAAGGCCTTCCAAAGTACTACTTGAAGTTAGTTTTCCTGTTTATTGAACTTTTTAACGTTTTGATAGAAAATTATCAGTAAATATACGACAACTATTAAATACAACAAATAAATTATTGTGTAAAGTTTGTTTTAGTAACTATTAATTGTTAAAAATAAAAAAGCATATTTTTTCAACAAAATAGTTAGTTCACTACCGAGATTAATATTAGAGGTCCGATTCTTGAAGCAGTCGAAAAATGTATCTTTAGTTAAATAATTAAGGCTTCCCTTTCCTCAATTATGAGATAAAGGCCTGAAGAAAAGTGATTTGAGTCAATTTTATAATTAAGCTTATTTTTAGATCGTGTGCTATTTTTCTATTGGTTCAAAGAATGCACATTAAATACCTAAAATAGCAATGAGGTAATTGTATTATATTTATAAGGAAGTACAGGAAAGGTGGATAGAAACATATAAAAGAAACGAGGACAAAATGGCTTTTACAGTGAAAAGGAGGACACATTTCACACTTTACATTGCTGCCACTGGACAAAAAGGTAATGGCCACCTCTTGAAGAAAATCGATCATTACTATCTAATCCTTCTACCTAGGTTTCATTTTCTCGGAACTCATCAGGAGGGAGTGTGAAACGTGCAATGCAAATTTTTTTAAAAAGAAGAAACAATAAAAAACACAAAGGGGAAAAAAAAGGAAAATTGTAAAGAATTATAGGACATTTAGATAGGAAAATGTAAAATGAATAACATACATGCCAAACACAGGAAATGTTTTGCTTATAAATATATATAATATATATAAAATATATATATATATATATATTCGCATCCTATGTTCATTTCATGTGTTTGTCCTTTATGTTATTACTTTTGACATGTTCCTATCTAGGTGACATATCATCCTTTACTATTTTCCTTTTTCTCCCTTTTGTGTCTTTTTGGTTTCCTCTTTTAGAAGGTTTGCTTTGCTCATTTCACACTCCCTCCCGATGAGCTCCGATAGAATGAAACCTAGGTCGGGAGATTGGGTGGTGGTGTTCGATTTTTTTCAAGAGGCAACCATTACTGCTTTGTCCAATGGCAGTAATGTAAAATATGAATTGTATTATTCTTTTCATTGTAATAGCAATATTGTGCTCGTTCCTTTCATATATATATTTCTATCCATCCTTCCTGCACCTTTTTCCAAATATAATAAAATAATAAACAGTAATAAAAATCAAGAAGGCAAGTCATCCGTTTATTGACGTGACCTCAGATACTCTTGAGTTTAGGTTGAATTTAAATATAAATATAGTGGTAAAAGTACAAGTTAGAGTAAGCCTTGATAGAGAGCGTTAAGGTGATATGTTACTACATTTGAGGGTTTTTGTTTCGAATATCAGTTTGGGACTTCAAGTTGGGAAAGTTTGGGTACCACTTAATCTGTTCTCATGACGACCCAGTTATTGTCGACCCTAGTTCGCTAACGTGGGACGGATACTGTTCGGTGTTTGACTATCTTTACGTTCACATTATTAAGAATTTGCTTTGTAATTGTTAAGTTTAACTCGATTCTGATTAACTTCTTTTTTTTATTACGTATGGATGAAGGTGTCAATTCAGAGGAAATTCAACCACATTAGTAAGGATATATATTAATCCGCAATGATAAATCACGTGGGAACAACAAATTTTAGAGATAAACATATTTGTAGTATAAATTAAAAAAAAGCTTTTTCACGAAGTCCGATAACTTATTTGACAACTACAAAATTATAATATGTTTACATCGACTGTTCCTAAACAAAAAACTGATTCAACTTAAAGAATTATATTATTTTTTACTAGATGATAATAATTGTAGATTTGACTCAGTCAGCAATGTTTTATATATTTATCTAAAAATCTGGGTTCAATTTCCGGTGAGAAAAAAAATTAATTACTTTGAAATTGGATCTGTTCTCTCTATAGTTGGTTAGCCTACAATGTGAAGGTGGTTGTGTTTGTCCTAAAATAAAATTATTTCAAGCATAATTATAATATAATTCAAATATACAAATATACAAAGATAAACATAAATTGTTCACAAAATGTTGTTTTTATTTGTTATGAGACAAGACGATACTAACGCCTTTGTCCGCATGACCACCAGTGTGTGTTGCTGTATAATTGATAATGCCCTCACCATGAAAATGAGTTTCTATAAAATACCACCAAACACTGGCTAGTTTTCGGGAACCTTCGTCCCCCAAATACAAAAAGAGCTCCCGCAGTAAAAATTATTTCTGAGAACCTAATAGCCTAGACGTGTTAAGTGCCACTAAAAGAAGAAATAGGAGCGGCTCAGAAACGGGCGCATCTGTTTGGTTTGAATGTTTCATCCCTCCCATTACAACCAGAAGGTACCAGGGCACTCACGAAACCCTTTAAAAAAAAGAGAGAAGCGCTTGTAAAATGTAAAATCACCGATACAAAACTATACGTAAGTTGTCCTGGAGCTGGAAGATGTAGCTGTTCGGCCAGAACACCAGACTCAGGAAAGAACAGATGTGGGGTTCAATCTTGAACAGATTCATTAGTGGCGTTTCCCTCCTCTCTTTCTCTCTCTCCACAGTGTGGTTTTCCATCCTCTCTTTAGGAGTATTTTAATGTTTTATTTGCTGTTATTTACTGCCATTTTCTGCCACGTCTTACTTAGGCCCTATCACCCAACTGAGACACGCGCATTTTAATTATACTACTCAGATAGGGGAGAGAAATTTAGATTTTTAATTTTATAAATATTATAAAACCATAACCATTTAAAACCGAACCACCACAACTTCTTTAGCTGAGATGTCAATGTTTTCCTATTTAAGAACAATTGTTTCCTTTAATTTCTTACCTTCGGTAATTCTCTTTTTAAAAATCACGAATCTATTTTTAGGATATTATGAACACACTCCCAATAATTGTGATGATTTGTAATCAATATTTATGTTTAAAATGTATTACTAACAAAAAAAAAAAGTGAACGTTTAAATCTTATACCGGCGTATAAAGTAGCCTCTTGGTAGCTGTTAGTCACTGTTGGCACTAGAACGAGAGAGAGCAAAAAGCTGCCAGGGAACAGAGTTCAAGAGCCGCCTCTTGGGTACCTCCCCTGAGTAATGCCCCAAGTTTGGAAGTCGTTCACTTGTTCGTGCTTTCAATGTAGTGTTTATCTATGTTATGTCTAGCGTGTGTTTTTTCCCCTCCCTCCCCTACCATTGATCCCCCTAGGGGCTGACAGTAAAATTCTGTGTTTGTCCATGCCCTGTGTTTGGAGAGGAAAGGGGTCGACAGGTTTACTCATCCCCCATAAACCCCCACTCTTCCTACCTCACTCAATACCCTTTCTATTCTAGGGCTCTTTAGATTTTTTTTTTTCCTCTCCCCCAATATATATTGCTGAATAGATTTTTATATTTGTAGATCGAATCACCAAACCGGCCTTCATTTTAAGTTTACTTTGCCCTTTTTTTTCGTTCAAGAGTTTGAAGAACATTAAACTATTCCATTTTTATGATTCAACTTTCTTTAAAAATGTATTCATTTAGTTGTGTTTTTTCGCACAATTAAATATAGTCTAAGCCCTTATAACAGAAGTCAGGTCGTAAACATTATCAAAATGCCTTAACGTTCACCATAATTCCGTGTATTTAAATTAGTACTAATTATAAACTATGTATGTTATTATAAATATTGGTTATCATAATTTGATGTAATATTGTTCAAAAGGCTACCCTGGGGTGTATTGAACGTTTGATATTCAGCTTTCGTGACAGTGTTTTTACTGACTGATTTAATCCAATTATCATAGTAAGAACACCCCATAGAACTCTTTTGCTATAGAAGTGTCACATGACGCTTGACATGTGTCACATGACGCCACCACTTGGCAAGTTCAATGAGACTGTTTCTGGTTTCGTCGCAATCATAAGTATTGAGTAGAAAACGGATGAGAAGACATAAAAAAGTTTGAATAAGACAATAACGATCCACTTGAGTTCTTAAATTATAAATGCTATAATAATTTTTTCTTTGGTTGATTTAAACTCGATTCCCAAACTTTCAAATTCAGCCTGGTTTATAATACGATTTTTATATGACCTATGTCTCGGGCTTGAATGTGTTTTCTCTAAAATAAAAAGCGCGATAATACACGCATATATTCCTTTAAATGTAAAAAAAAGTCCTTAAATCTAAAATATTTGGTTAAAAATTAACATCGCTCTCGATAATTTGCCCTATAATGACTAAAGTAGCTTGAAAATTTTCTGTAAATTGTTTAGTTATTATAAAATTAATATTGTTATTTTGTAAAACACGGAATAATACTTTTTCTATCAACTAAAAAATATGTATAAAATTCTTAAAATATTTAATATATGCCCCAAAAATTATTTAAATACGCCCTAAATTTTAAAAACCCTAAATATATAGCTAAATACAATATATATTTATATATATTAATTTGTAATCAGAGCTAAGACGTGTTCATATTATGTCTAACATTAATGAAGCGTAGAATAAAAATATGACAAGTCCTAAAAACCTTAGCCCTATTAACGACATACTACCCATAATTATAGGAGTCCCCATTCTCATTATATTAAATTAATAACTTCATTACTCGATTAGATTTGTCAGTGGGTGTAGTCATGTTAAATGCAAAGCAATTTTTTAAATAACAGACATAATATCAAACTGGCTGTTAGCTTGTAGATCAGTGCTTGAGACCAGTGAGTAAATTGTTAGTACAGAGGTGCCCAGAGACATGAGTGTTGGTCTACAGACACTGCTGTAGCAGTCGTTTTTAGAAGACACATTGTCTGAGACCAGTAAGTAAAATGTTCACACAAAAGTGTTCAAAGACATAAGTGTTGGTCTACAGACACTGCTGTAGCAGTCGTTTTTAGAAGACACATCGTCTGAGACCAGTAGTAAAATGTTCACACAGAAGTGTCCAAAGACATAAGTGTTGGTCTACAGACACTGCTGTAGCAGTCGTTTTTATGAAGACACATTGTCTGAGACCAGTAAGTAAAATGTTCACACAAAAGTGTCCAAAGACATAAGTGTTGGTCTACAGACACTACTGTATCAGTCGTTCTTAGAAGACACACTGTCTGAGACCAGTGAGTAAAATGTTCACACAGAAGTGTCCAGAGACATGAGTGTTGGTCTACAGACACTGCTGTATCAGTCGTTCTTATAAGACACATTGTCTGAGACCAGTAAGTAAAATGTTCACACAGAAGTGTCCAGAGACATGAGTGTTGGTCTACAGACACTACTGTATCAGTCGTTCCTAGAAGACACACTGTATGAGACCAGTGAGTAAAATGTTCACACAGAAGTGTCCAGAGACATGAGTGTTGGTCTACAGACACTGCTATATCGGCCGTTCACACGGGACACACAGATAAGATGTTAGACACTTAACTGTCACGTGTAAGCCCATCATAATATTCTCTGAAAAAGGAAGGGGGTGTACCGTAAACTGAAGAGGCCCTTCACAACACTAGTGTTTTTGAACTTAAGCACCCGTCATCAGAAAAATAGTTTAAATATACGCTATTATTGTCAACCTAAAAGGAACATATGGAGTTGGCAGCAACTGTGGGAACAGCGTAAAGAAATTGTCTTCATGTATACGTTTGTCTGATTAGGAAATTGCTTTTCTGCTTTCTAAACCGTCAAGGGAGCCAGAAAATAGTCTCTTGACTCAGATCTGACGTCAGACAAAGGAAATGAGACAAAACCTTTCGGTTCATGAGTGGCGTCTTGTTACCATGGCAACACCTGCCGTTGCAAACAGAGATGGGAACTGGTATCCCCTCCGTTCTAACTCTCACCCTCACTCTCAAAGGGTTTGTACGAGCAATTCCAGCCAAAGAGCTCTAGCTGTAAGTGTGCACGTAAACATCTGGCGAGAGAATGATAGTTCAATTACTTAGTTGAAGTCAAAAATATGCGTACTAAAGTCTTAGACAAGATCTTTAAGTTGCCATTTCTCGATTAATTCAATAAATCTTTCTAAAATTTTGTTGACAAAATGAATATAAATCTTATGATGATTGCATCAGTCTTACAGACTGATGCATATATATTATCACGTCCTGTCTCCTTGAGATTCAACCACATTCAACAAACTTAAATACAATATTTAAAGTACACACTAAGGGGGCGGCCAGACTGAGCGCGCGAGCGAGCGAGCGCGCGACTAAAATATAAAATAGAACACATGGGTTGTAATGAGAGGTGGCCAGACTGGAGCGAGCGAGCGACTGAGCGCGCACGCTTGAAAGATAGAACTGGTTCTATTTTTTAAGCGCTTACGCTCGACCCGGTACAGTATAGTTTACAGGCGCTAGGCAATATTATTATATGTTGGTTCATCGAGTGCTAGGAAAACTTCTCATTTTGACATTGTTATTACTTTTTTATTTCTATCGATAGGTTTAGCACACTTTCTGGAAATTGAAAAATGACACCTGGACACGGGAATCAAACCCGGTACCTTTGGCTTAGTACGTCAATGCTCTAAACACTGAGCTATCCAGGATTCGTCCCGTGTTCAGGGTCATTCTTCACTCATATTTTAAGGCAGAGCCTATGATGGAGTGCGGAAATCGTCGGCTACAAGTATGTAATTATATTAATATCACGAGCTATCTA
>CABFWB010001064.1:123641-163641 GCA_902151455.1 Timema bartmani | reverse complement strand
AGGACCTACAGTTTAACGTGGGATCCGAACCACGGTGGAGGCCTGGCATTCCACACATTCACAAGTTGTGATTAATACACGTCTTGTCAGAGGTGAAGGAAGGGTTTGGCAATCAGATAAATCTGTGCCGGGACCGAGGATTGAACCTCGAACCCTAAGCAAAGAGTTCAGACACCTTACCCCTAGACCACCAGGTCACCGTTTGACTATTCAATTCTTATTATTAGCACACTTGCTATTAACGGCCTAATTTAATTGCTAAGATCATAAACCATGTATATATTTAAATATATATATATATATATATATATATAACTGATATGTTAAAATACTTCAATATTATCAAAGTAGGCCTTTACAAATAAGAATCACCATTAGCGTGGAGAGAAGAGGAGAAAACCACAACAATAAATTACTTGTTAAAACCACCCTCAGTTCACTCAGGCAAGATTAGGAGTGCTCGCTCGCTCGCGCGCTCGCCAGTGTGGCCACCCAGTCGCTTACGCGCTCGCACGCTTGTCAGTCTGGCCGAACCCTAAGACAACGGTGTGCAACCTTTTCGTGGGTGTGACCCCACGGAAGTATTATTTTATTTAGAAGACCCCATTCTACAATGTAAATAAAATAAACGTTTTCGTCTTACTTACGTGAATCCTTCTCCCCTTACACTTTACGTTAAGGCCCTTGGCCTTGTCGAGTGCAAGTCTAAAACCTATTTTGTGGGATGGTGGTTGGGAGGGTGAAAGGAGTAGCGTGGTTTCACAACCGACCAAAGTATCCTTCCACGCCAACAAGAACAGATGGATCATGGAAACCGTATATGGCACTAGCTACCGGACAGGTCTTGCGGAAAAATCATACGTTTGGAAATATCAGTTTCCTTGAGTACGAGTGAAATTTTTATGTTGATATTTTCAACACCCCTTCTAAGATAGTATATCGATGTTTGTTAATTGTTACATTTTCTTAATTTTTGTTATGCAGCCGGCAGTTTTCTATTGAAAAATGTCAATATTATCCATATTTGATCACTGCTCAAATTATAGAGGAGGTGTGTATATAAAAAGTATAATTTAATCACCATGCTTCTATTCTTGAAAGAAAATTGCAAAACAATCAAAATTCTTGAATATAACCGTTTGTTACCATGGCTCTGCATTTTCACGCTAAATGAAAAGGGCCGATCGCCTTAACGATGAAGTTTTGGTGGGTGCCCTATAAATGCTTCTAAGGTTCTCAACTGTATAAAGCCATTGTCATTTTATTGCACATATCATTTGCTTACAGGAATACTGAGGATACAGCTTGGTCTTTTCATGTCATCCATAAGATAATTTGGTAGCCCACTTAATAACTTGGGATCTTAAATGGGGCCACAACACCAGGGTCACATACCACTGGACTAAAGGAACGTTTTTACTTTATCATTTAAAGAGAAAGTATTGTAAGAGATTATGCTGGATATTTACGTTTTATGTACCCCCGAACCTAAAAAGGTAGATTTTATGTCTATTCAGCCTGTCTTCAAGTCTGTCTGTCCCTGATCTGAAATAGTTTGTTGGATTTTTTCAAACTTGTTTGTTAGATGTTATATTGCTATACCTCAGGACGATCTTTGATTTTGAACCTAGTCCTTTATTTAAGGGTAACTTACAAGTACTTTTTTTAAGTTCCAAATTTTGTAAAATAGCTATAACGATTTTAATTAAAGTTGTAATCTGGTAAGTTTTAACAAAATAAGTCTTTTTAAACAAATTTAAGTATTTTAGTGAAAGCTGAATTTTAAAAAAATTGAAATTTTTCAAAATAGCTTTAACAATTTTGTTTAAAATAGGTATCCTTATACTATTTTACATTTTATATAATAATAAAAGTTTATTTTTCTATAGTAAGTTAATTAAAGGGTGACTTTTTATAGGTTATAGAAAATTTTTAATATTTCCAAAAGTCTTTAATGTTCAGTTCATAATAAGTACTTTGGAATTCGTTTTAATGATAAATAAGAATCAATTTTTATAGTTTTACAAATATAAATAATTTGAGGGTAGTTTAAATATGACTGATTTTTTTCAAATGTTCTATAAGTATTATTTGAAATTTATATTTAAAGATTGTTTATTGTGATTAACAAGACGATATGTTTTATTTTTTCCAAGAAAATAAAACTCTTAAGGGTAATTTAAAAACTTGTTTTTAAACATTTTGTTCCAAGCTATAAAATACGATGTGAGAGAGTGTGATATTGTGTCGTACCATTTATTTTATTAAAATTTTCTGGGACAGCTCCTACAAGATCACTTGTTAAAACCGATTAAAGTAGTTGCTAATGCATAAAACAAAATACACCCAATAGCATGTTTTTGAGATTCGTGTTATTAGACTGTGTCGATAAACTAGGGTTTTGAAGTGTAGTGTGTGTGTGTGTGTATGTGTGTATGTGTGTGTGTGTGTGTGTGTCTGTCTGTCTGTCGTGAAAGTGGGGCCCAATTTAAATATGTGGAGGCCCCGAACGATAAATAATTATATGCCCTAATACTAAACAAATATTTTTTTCTTTTCAACGTTTGGACACAATTATTTCTTCTTTACAAAATTAACTGTTAAAATCTCAATGTCAAAAATATTATTTATATTTCCATCACAATAAATTATATTTGTTTAAAATAAAAGAACTATAAACTTAGTTTGTGTTTTTTCATACTTGGTAAGGACAAAAAATATTGTCAAAAGTCTGGAAAGAAAATAATTAATCCATAAATTTTCTGTCCATAAATGACCAAGTTGATTTTTTTTTAACTAAGAAACTTGTAAAAATATTAACCCAGAAATAAAAGCTACATAGGTACAACACAGTCCAGTAAAGGTATTAAAATAACTCAGATAGAATATATTTAGGTATTTTAATTATTAAAGTCAAAACATACACAGATAAACGAATTCAATTATGACTGTTGTTGTGTGTAGTCGGTTCTTTAATAATCTCATCTTTGAAAACGATCACTTCCCGCTGCAATTAGACACCATAAGCACTAAATATATACTTATGACAGTTTCAATATTTGAAAATGTAGATCTGAAGTTGTTCTCAACAATAATGCTATAAAAAAGCATTTCCTTTGGCACACTACCATCATACTTTTCTCTATACATATCAAAAATTGCTGCCAATTGTACCAATTCACTTTCAATCTCAAGAGTGGGTGCCAGGTTGTAATTGTATATATTGACAAGATTGAATGCAGTGGAGAGCACGTGTTTGAGGTATTTAGATGATCCAGTTGGCTAAGAAATCCAAACAGGTCAAAGAAAACATTCTAGGCGTATATTCTTTCATTCAATGACGTAGAAAGCTGATCAATGACTGGGATGAAGCTTTCTATGCGGAACTTCTCTTTAGACGAAAGCTGAGCTGCCAGTGTTTTCCCAGAGCTCAAAGGACAAAGCCTCGTATTTTTAATGAAATAACGCATTTGAATCTACTATTTCATTTCAGATATTTTATTTGCTACTTCTTCATATTCATTAAATTTATTTCTCTTTGACACTAAACCACTCCAAAATATCATTTCAAAATATAGCATACTGTGCGATTTCAACCCTACACATCTTCAAAAGTCCCCAAGCTTCGATTTAAATCCATAACTTTCTTCTTCTGATAATTTGAGAATTCAGCTAGTGCTTCCCTTATTTTGTCGTACCAATCAATGGACGATGGCTTTTGTCTTATCAGCTCAACACGACCAACGAGCTTCACTCAAATTCTTAGGAACGTCAAACTTTGTGTTGGTTAGTTTTACATTTTGTATCAATATTCTATAATGTCCAGAAGATGTAATAAATACATATATTTGCTGAACAAAACTGAATAAGTGAACAGCTTCAGGGCAGCTAAGTAAGTAATATTTTGTCAGAAATAAATAAAAATTGATGTAATAAGTTATGTTTAATTTTTTCAAGATTTTAATATGATTGCAATTTATAGAGCCAAAATAGATTTATTTTTACTATTGTAACAATTTTTGGAGCCCTTGATTTGTGGAAGCCCCTGGTTGGTTGCCATTGTCTCACTCCCTCCCGTATATCTGGCCGGCTAGATGGCAGTAGTGAACTAGTCTAGGTACAGTAAAGGCAAAAGCGTGCATTGTTACTGGATTTTGCATTCAAGCTTTTTTATCAACTGACTTAATTAAAAGATTATACCACATCTAGCTTTCAAATGTGTGTATGTGTTTGAAAAGAAGCTTTCAACTAGAGGGATTACTACCAGCAATCGTATGATTGTTACAAAATGTTATCTAACATAATTGTAATGCGATTGACGCCATATGCAGAGGAAATGATTGGGTAACAGCAGTGTGGAGTTAGATGAAATATATCAACAACCAATCAGATTTTTACTATTAAGAAAATATTAGGAAATAAAGTAGGAATACAAAATGACGTTACATCAATTATAATTCGATTTAAAAAGGGTTTATGATTCAACTAAAAGAAACAAATTATGTAACATTTTAGTTAATTCTGGGAAACCCAAAAATACTTGTCAAGCTAATTAAAGCATGTTTCACTGATATCCGTGGGATGTCAATTATCAGATAATTTCAAAATTCATAATGCATTGAAACAAGGATATGCACTTTCCTCATCACTTGTTAATCTAGCCTTATAGTATGCTATTAGGTTAATGCAAAATAGTAGGTGAGGGTTGACATTACAAAATACAATCCAACTAATTGGCTACGCATATATGACAAATAATGTTCGCTTGAACTCGCACAATATAATAATGTAAGCTTAACCTACAAAATGAATTATAACCAAATTATTGTACTTCAGGCATTGGTTTAAAACCCATATTAAAAATGACCCCTCTCCACTGCGTGGTCCTGGGCCACTCGATGATAGAGGGTTTTGCATCATACCAAAATCGCCGATTTCGATTGGTGGTTTGAAATGTTTAAAATGTGGAAGATAAACCAACCATTCTTTGTAAAATAAAATACAGACGCCCAAAGTATTACTCAATAACTAATACAAATGGGTGTATCTTATGCTTCTTGTTAATTTGAATAGACATACTTGACACCTAAATGAGCTACTAGATCTGATTTCACGTATTCGTGTGTCAGGTCACGTGACCTGTAGCTGTAATTTTTTATATAAATTAACCATACCAACAAAAAAAATTAGTGATATGGTAAAATGCTATCAATATTGATTGGAAAGTGTACGTTAATATTTTCTAAAAGTGTTCTAAATATTCATCCATAAGAAAATCAAGGTATAGCCTATATATAAAATATATTGATATTGCATACTTTACATAGTGTTTCTATAGTTAATATATGTTTGGGCATGAAAATATATTATAAATATTATGCATACATAAATATTATATATATAGTTACCGATGATAGCATCCTCATTGGAGGTCGTAAGGTCTGATGCGTTCTTCCCTCATTAGATTAATAACGTGCCAGTGACGAGGAGCTCGAAGTTCAAATTCCGATTGGTTGTTCAGAGAGTGTTCACGACTCACCACTCACGAAATTGTGGGCACCTTCCACAACCATGCCTCAAATACGGATAAGCCTAACTGGTAGTAAGACGTGATGCACAAAACATTTGAGTGCTAACCCCCATAATCTTTAGCTTGAAGAAACGCTTTCACATTAGAGTTTACAAATTGCGGGGACATAAAATGTCTCCATTACGACACTTTAGTAAGTCAAGAGAGCTTCTTACATATCTAAAGATCCTTAGTTCACTATCCGGAAGTGTCTGGAGAGTATTGTAACTGGTTGGAGGCACTAACATGCCTCACCGGTTCACCCATGCTCATGTTGCTCCTTCTGTTGTCTACGAGAAGTTAACTGACCCGTATTGTGTTGTGTTTTGTGCAGAAACGCCACCCGAGGACCCTGTCATCGCCGTGGACAAGCTTCGCTACTCGGCCGGGGAGCGCATCCGGGCCAACTGCACCGCAAGGTCATCCTACCCCGCCGTCAACATCACTTGGTTCGTCAACGGGCACAGGGTGAGCGACACATACTCTCGTTTCCCACAGCTTCATCATGATTCTGCCTTACAGCACTAATACTCTGTTTTATATATGTATTTGTACTCTCTAATCCCAACTATAATCCCCATCATGGGTAAGACCTCAGCACTTAGGAACCTCATAACATTGTAGATAGTGAGAAATTTATTAGTGTTCCTTTGTTATAGACATAACCTTGCCCCTGATAATGGAGTCATAACTATCCCTCTGCTAGAGGCATTATTTTGCCTCTGATAATGGAGTCATAACTATCCCTCGGCTAGAGGCATTATCTTGCCCCTGATAATGGAGTCATAACTATCCCTCTACTAGAAGCATCATCTTGTCCCTGATAATTGAGTTATAAGTATCCCTCTACTAGAGATATAATCTTGCCCCTGATAATGGAGTCATAAATATCCCTCTGCTAGAGGAATAATATTGCCCCTGATAATGGAGTCACAAATATCCCTCTACTAGAGGTATCATCTTGTCCCTGATAATTGAGTTATAAGTATCCCTCTACTAGAGATAAAATCTTACCCCTGATAATGGAGTCATAACTATCTCTCTGCTAGAGATATAATCTTGCCCCTGATAATGGAGTCATAAATATCCCTCTACTAGAGGCATCATCTTGCCCCTGATAATGGTATCATAAGTATCCCTCTACTAGAGGCATCATCTTGTCCCTGATAATTGAGCTATAAGTATACCTCTACTAGAGACATCATCTTGTCCCTGATAATTGAGTTATAAGTATCCCTCTACTAGAGATATAATCTTGCCCCTGATAATGGAGTCATAAATATCCCTCTGCTAGAGGAATAATCTTGCCCCTGATAATGGTATCATAAGTATCCCTCTATTAGAGGCATCATCTTGCCCCTGATAATGGTATCATAAGTATCCTTCTACTAGAGGCATCAACTTGCCCCTGATAATGGAGTCATAAGTATCCCTCTGCTAGAGGAATCATCTTGCTCCTGATAATGGAGTCATAAGTATCCCTCTGCTAGAGGCATCATCTTGCCCCTGATAATGGAGTCATAAGTATCCCTCTGCTAAATACATCACCCTGCCACTAATTATGACGTCATAAGTTACATCACTCTTCTAGTGGAACAAGATAAAGACACTCATTAAGTAAGAGAATGATTCTCTTTTTATCTTTAATCACTTCACTATGCATTCCAGTGGATTTTCCCTACCCTCACGCAGCCTTTCAGTTCCTTTCTTTTTCTGTATCTTTTAAAAAGGTGGTTTCTTTAGATACATGATTAAAGACAAATAATAATAATAATAATAATAATAATAATAATAATAATAATATAATAATAATAAAGTTCTCTAAGATGAACAACCAAACGCCCCTGTGAGAGTTTGGTTTGAGTATCAGTAGAATTTAAATAATTCTTCACCTGGTTAGAAATCGTAGTTTTTCTGAATAGTATTAAATTCCCAATAACCTCAATGGACTCCAAACAACTATTAACCCACCGAAATTTGAAGCAAGTTCATTAAGAAGGTAGAGACTAATTACCTGAGACATTTATTATTATTATTATTATTATTAAATTTTATTTTAATTACTCATCAACTCAAAAGCAATCCACCACCATTAACAGTGATGGAGTAGTTGTCAGGGATCGAGTCCCAGTTTGGTGTACTGAGGGCATTTTTTCCTAATAGTTTTCCCACTATTCTTGCATATAAATTCAGGTAAACTTGCGCGGAGCAATACAAATACGATTATTATTGTCATAGAGACAAACACAAAAACCTGTTGATTAATGCCATAGACATATACATACAAAACGGTGATCAATGTCAAATAATTATACATCCAAAATCGGCGATTGGTGTCGCAAAGACGCACACAAAGGCGGTGATTTATGTCATAGACACAAACATACATTCTAAAGTGGTGATTGGTGTCACAAAGATAAACACTTAAGCGGCACTCAGTGTCACAAAGCGAGTCAAACACACATAATCGATGATCAGTGTAAAAGAGACACATAAAAACGGCATTAATGTCAGAGAGACACATAAAGCCATACGGTAATAAATACATATACACTCAAAAGCGGCGATTAGTGTAATAGAAACAAATACACATAAAAGAGATAATTAGTGCCATAGAGATACACACAACAGTGGTGATTAGTGTCATAGAGATACACATAAAAGCGATGATTAGTGTCATAGAGATACACATTCACAAAAGCGGTGATTAGTGTCATAGAGATACACACTCACAAAAGTGGTGATTAGTGTCATAGAGATACACATAAAAGCGATGATTAGTGTCACAGAGATAAACAAAATTAAAAGTGACGAAGGAAAATAAAAAAGAGATATTAATGCTAAGACAATCGAGAGGCCATGGCTTCTTGAGAGTGAATAAGATACAATGAAAGAACAATGGAATAGTAATCGAATGAGATAGTTATGATATTAAAAAACTCTCTCGTACTTTGTCAACTTCTTTGCCGCGTTCCTCCATCAACGACAAATTTTTAGGTTTTCTAAAATCAACTTATAAAATTGAATCATATATATGTGTGTGTGTGTGTGTGTATTTAGCACCGTGTCTTACTACCTATTCAGGCTATACGCATATATACTAATTACGTTAATGAGTTAAGGATACGTAAAGTTGAATTTAGAGGAAGTGTACCCTCATATACGTAAAAGTAGATTGGAAAACAATTTAGGAAAAATCACCTCCCTATAAGCGACCGGGATTCGAACCCCAATCTCCCTGTCATCTGCAGTATAGTCCATAGCGAGAGTGATGCCTTAGACCATGTGGTCACCCCAGCCTTATTGCATATTTCATATTTATACTTTAGTTGGTGTGGTATTTCTAAGGATGCCACCTACCGAAGCGCTGCAAGTTGTAGTCGTCCAGAAATCCCAAGCTAGTTTTTAGATAATTCTTTTTTATTTCAAACTTATTTTAAGATGAAAGAAATCAACATGTCTCTAAAGCATTAAAAACCTCATATTTTAAGTTTTATAATTTTAAAATAAAATCACAGAAAGATAAAATCACCTAGTTTTCAATGACATGTCGAACGCGAAATATTAAGTTTCTAGGGTCAAACTAGTGGTTTCTAAGCTTTAAAGGCTGTGAATTTAATATACAAATATTTAAATCTGTTTGTGTAGGCGCTGTTTTTATTTAATATGCTAAACTTTAAAATTGGTTCATGATAGTGAGTAGAAACAATTAAATCTTTTTTCTTTTTGTAATATGAACAGATATGCAAACAAATACGCGTCTCTCAACAAGAAGTGGTAAACACGCCGACGTAATTACGGTCAGATTTCCTTGTGTTGGCGCCAAGCACCATCGAGGACTTGATTCAGTGAAGGTTTACACCTGCTCTCGCTTTTGTTCGCCTTGGAATATTTGATAAACAGACTTCCATCTAGTCGTTGCATTCTTCCGTCACTTCACTCAAGTGGGCGCTTTCATATACTCGCTCTCAAGCGTAGAGTGTGTATGTTCGTGAGGTTTTCCATGTTGTCAAAAACAATGCCTCTTATCTTTTACAATCTCACTACAAAGAGAGGTTCCCGGAACGCCTCAAAATCAAAAGAAAATTTATAAAGAGGAAATTTATTTCAAAGTTAAAGTACGGGTTCGTTTGATTTGTTATTTACTTGAACGCATCTATATGTAGTTTTTAAGCAGAAACTTTTTCATTTTAATTTATTTGAGGTATTTAACGTGCACTTTCTGAACCTACTGATTACATCAGCACACCACTTATAAACTAACTTAAGTTTAGAACAAACACAGTACCCAGTACCCAGGCCATTAATTCATTACTATGAAAGAGTAAACACACATTTAACCAATGATCAATATTTAAGCTATGGCGGGAATCGAAGCCACGACTATTAGCTCAGTGGGCTGACACGATACGGACTGAGTTAAGGAGTCGGGCTTAAGCACAAACTTTTTAGTGGTTTAATAATGGTTTTGAATTTGAATGTTTTGTGTAATTATGCTAATTATTGGTTAATTAAACATTTTAACTAAATAAACATGATAGGAGAGATTAATTTTAAAGGAAATTCACATTCATTAATAGTAAGAAAAATAATAAAATCTTGTTACTAGGTGTGAAAATCCAACAATGTATCAGAATGTATTTTTAACGCTAGCCTGCCCAGTCAGAATCTAGCCAAACTGCCCTCATTTCCCCCCATACTTCTGTTGTTATTAACCTACAACTCAAATTGTGTGTAGGGTATGGGTGAGTACAGTAGTGGAAATGAACCCGCATTAGCGTAATGAAAGGATTGGTAAACCGTGGTGGAAATTAGATTTGTTTAACTCCCCTCAATGCATCTGGTAGAATTGTAACTCCGACCTTTTTGTCGACTGAAACTAGCTGACTTTTGTACATTTAATATTATACAACCCGCTTCGGTGGCTGCATGCTCTAAGTAGCTACTCTCGCAGTAGACTAGACTGCCGATGATGGGGAGATCTAGGTTCAAATCCCGGCTGAGTGTACTGATGGTGATTATTCCTAAATTGTTTTACACTCTATCTCAACTCAAATGTGGACACACTTCTTCTAAATTCAACATTCCTCATCCACAACATACTATCGTAATTAGTACATAAGCGTCTGGCCCGAATGGGTAGTAAGACGCAGTGCTAAAATTCTATACATAACATACTTACTTTATGTCACTAGGAACTCGAAGGTTCATTGCTGCAATTACATAACTATGGCACCTTCCCTATCTTGAGCTAGTTCTATCCAGTCAACTTCATTACACCCTATCTCTATCTTGAGCTAGTTATATCAAGTTCACCTCATTACACCCTATCCCTATCTTGAGCTAGTTCTATCCAGTCAACTTCATTACCCCCTATCCCTATCTTGAGCTAGTTATATCAAGTTCACCTCATTACACCCTATCCCTATCTTGAGCTAGTTATATCCAGTCTACCTCATTAAAACCTATCCCTATATTGGACTATTTCTATCCAGTCTCCCTCATTACACGCTATATCTTTCAGTTTCTAATGTTATCCTCTCATCTGCATCTAGGTCTTCCCAATGGTCGCTTCCCATTGGGTTTACTAGTCAATACCCTAAACACGGTTCTAGAATGTTCCATTCGTGCTGCATGTTCTGCCTACCACAATATACAAAACTTTATTATCCTAACAATGTATTGGGATGAGTACAGAATATGTAACTCGTCATTATTTAACCCTCTTCACTCCCCAGAAGCCTTATCCCTTTTTGGACCAACCATATTCCTAAGTACTTTGTTTTCAAACACCCTAAAATTTGTTTTCTTATATATAAAGATAATTTAATTATAAAAAAGTAGGCTACTTGACTCATTCTTTCGCTAAAGATAGAATATGGAATGCAATGGAATGAAAGTAGAAAATGCACTCGTTTCACAACGCTCTATGGGAATGAAAAAAGTGTTCACGATCTTTCACAAAGGGTCCTTTCTGTAACAAAGTCTGAACGAATGATTGCGATTTGTCAATTGACTTTCCCACCCAATTTCTCTTCCTATTCGTCACACGAATTTCTGCCGAGTTTTTTTTTCTATTCGTGTTTATCGCTGGTATTTTTGCTATTGAAAGTATTAATAAGAGTCTGAATAGAAAAGTCAATATTTTTATTGGGCTGTAGAAAAGAACATATTACAGGTTTTTATAGTTTTTAGCTTTTCCTATGATGAATGAAATGTTTCGCTAAAGCACCACACAGAATCCAAACGTTAAAAAAAATGTAGATTAGCACTCAAACCTCACAGATAAAGATAATTACTTTTTATCTCGGCCCATTTTATAAAAGTAATAAAAATTAAGTAAATTTACATAGGAATAGAAGAATTAAATAGTACAAATTATCATGAAATATTTGAGTTACAAAATTACTTGTTTTTAGCACTGCGTCTAGCCACCCGTTCGGGTTATACGCTTATGCATTAATTACGCTAGGGGTTTTAGGAATGAGGTAGGTTATATTTAGGGGAATTGTACCAACATTTGCGTGAGGGAGAGTGGAAAACGAATTTGAAAAAATCACCCTCATTAGATCTATAGCCAACCGAGATTCTAACCTCGATCTCTCCGTCATTGGCAGTCTAGTCTACTGCGAGAGGGACGACTTAGACTATGTGGCCACATAAGCGGGTAATAAAATTACCTTTAGTGTTTATCTAATTTGCTGTTACCGGGAAGGTCAGGGCTCTAATTCCAGCTGAGTGATTTGAGTTTTTTATAAATGATTTTCCACCCTCATTTCACGTAAATGCGGGTAAATTTCCTCATAATCTTATCATCGTCATCCCTATCTCATGAGTGTAAAATGCTGATAGCCCGGGCGGGTAGAACGTTGTAAAGCAACCCCCTAAGCAAATATTAAAAAAAAAAAAATTGAATGATACAGTGCTCTTTGAAGAAAAAAATACGTTAAGTATTAAAAAATAAACTTAATTGGATACCTTTCAAATTTTTGTATAGTGATTGTATAGTGCTTGTATAGCGACTAAGAATAAATAGGCCTACATACATTCACAGAGAAAATCCCATGTGAATACTCCCTCCAGTACGACTGTCAATCACGACCAAATTCCATTCGAGTTTAGCGCCTTAGACAACTTGTCTCCCGCTTCGGGTAAGACATGTTCCAAAAACGAGAAGGTCTCAGTCTTAAGAGCGTCCATCATAGCAGACCCAACTCAGCTCCTGGATCGCGCGAGGTATGGTAGTTAAAGGGAAAAGAAAATACCTATGGTCTGCCAGAAATGTGTACAGTGCTTTCCTATTCGAATGATTACTTGAAATTTTCCGCGGTGACGATGGGGGACAAAGCGACAAAGTTTCTTGTTAAAAACTTGAGATTGTCCCTATTTTGACCGAATGAAGATTTGTGCACAGCGCTTGGCCGTGAAGTTATTTTAAAATGTTCAAATACAGCCTTTTCAATGCAGTCTTTACCCAAATATCATTTAATATTTCAACAATGTTCTGTATTTGGATGTTTTATAAACACTTAATCTTCAATAATGTTTAATCAGAAATGATTCACGTGCAATAGTGTTCGTGTAAATTTACTATTTCCAGCCAACTGTATCACGGAGTTGATTGGCATGTGATGCACATTCTTAAATCTCGGCTATAATCGTTTATATAATGTGCTTCAGGCGATATATGACTATTTTAGGCAGAGTATTGTTTGAATCCTGTTGTCATATTATAAGATGTATGCCAGTATTTATAGTCTGTTCTTGGGAGTCAACCAATCTTCCAGTGTACGAATAGTAAAAAAAAAATATGGTGGGGGATGTAGGAAATGCTAGTTAAGAGCATTATTTTTCCAGTTTTTATAACAACACTTTTTTTGGACAAAATACTGCTCCAGTAGAAACATATGGTTTAATTTTCTTCACATGGTGATAGCAACAATTTCTTAATATCTTTTCAGGCTGTAGTGGAATTTAATGACAACTTTTTATCTTCATTTAAAAAGTGTACCTAATGCCGCTATGCTCATGAAAAATATTCAACAAGTGTAGAAAATTAAGTTCTATGTTTATACTTATACAATATTTGATTTATGTTGGCAAAACTAAATTCGTTATAAAAACTACAAAAAGACTCGTGATCTCTGCATCCCCATCTTAAAGATAATGGTGGATTTCCTGACCAACAAATCTCATTTACGACCCTTAATATACACGTGGGACGAAATTTGCCAAAGTACAAGTTATTATTTTATTTATTTTTGCTTTTTATTTGTCAATGCATCTCACTACGCTTTCGAATTATACGCATATTTACTAATTACGTTAGAGCTAGGTATCAAAGATGAGAAAGGTGGATTTAAAAGTAAGTTTACCAGCATTTGCGTGGAAAGAAAGTAAAAAACCATTTGATGGAGAACCACCCTCAATATACCCAACTGGAATTCGAACCCCGATCTCTCAACCATCGGCAGTAATTCATTGTTCATTATAATATTTATTTTGATGTTGTATTGAATTGATTAGTTACTGGTTTACGATTGATCTAGTATTAAACACTATTTATAATTTAAACATTTATCTTATAAATGTTTATGTATGTTTTAGCACCTAGTCTTAACCACCCATTCGAGTTATACTCTTGTGTACTAATTATAGACCTACTAATGTGTTAGGGAAGAATAAAATTGAATTTAAAGAAAATTTAACCGCCATTGCGTGGTGTAAGAGTGGAAAACCATATGGCAAAACCACCCTTAAAACATCCAACCGGGATTCGAACACCAATATCCCTATCATTGGCAGTACAATCTATTGCAAGAGTGACGCCTTAGAGCATTTTGCCACTTAAAAATATAATAATAAAATATTATGTATAGCTCTTCAACTATGTAGAAGGCTGATGTTAAAAATGGAAGTAAAAATGTAACACCCACGAATACATCAAACGTAGTAACTTTGTGGTGGTGACATTTATTCTGAAAGCAATGCACGCACACATTTAGTAGGTTGTAAGCTCCTTCCTGAATTTGTGTGATTGAAAATAAAAATAAAAAAATAAAACACAAAGTAAAGCAAAGTTAGACAAGAATAAATAGGCTACATAAGTCACTTTCCTAAAATTAACTTTTACGTCATTATTTGTTTGAGTTTGAAATACTTTGATATCAAAGGGGTAAAGATTTTCACGGTGAAGATGAAGTATTTACGTGTTTATGAAAACTAAGAGATTGTTAATAAGTACTTCTTAGAATCTTTAGCTCCACAAAAGAGGAAACATCGGAGAAACCAAAGTATGGATCGTTTCTTGGAACTTGTTGATGTTAGCTCCTTACTTTAGGTAAATATATTTCAGGAGTGAATTAATGTATCTAAGGATTCGCGTTGCTGAATTTGGTAAATTATGGATCTATTATTTTTTTAATCGAATCTTAGTACCCATCGGGGCCATAGGTTTTCTAATGAAGCTAATAAAAGGGATAAGAAAAATATGACTTTAAGGAAATTTACCCGAATTTACGTAAAAAGAGAGTGGAAAACTACAAAGGATGAGCCACCCTTAAAACACCCAGCTCTGATTCTAACCCTGACCACCCCGTCATTGACAAAACAAATTAGATGAACCTTACATTTTTCTACGTGTTCATCGATGCGGCAATGATTAACTAAATCATTTGTCTTATACATTTTAACTTACTTATACTTATTAGCGTCCGATAACTGGGTCCAAACAGTGGCACGTATGTATGTGTTCTGAGCTGAAGCTGTTGAGTTCGATCCCAGAAAAGTTTATCATTGGTGAAATTTGAAATTCCCCTCTACCGGTAATTATTTGACAGGTGTAGGACTGGTTGTCGTGTCTGTTCTAGAATTATGTTAGTGTCTAAGTTGTGTACTGATATATTCAGTTGGTTCAAGTTCACGTTTAATTCTACTAGTAAAAATGCAACTAGTGAGTCTATCCACCTATTTTGTACAGTGACTATTTTAACAACTTAGTATACTATATTATTCAGAAATAATGTTACTAATATTTTTATACACAATGTATCAATTAGGAAAAATTAATATTTTCATTTATGTATTATTATGAAGCTTTTAGTCAAATGGTAAGAACGGTTACTCCAAGTGAGTTTTTGTGCGCTCCATGTTTTAATAACCGTTCAGGTTATCCGCATATATACACTGTTTGGTTATGTACGAGTAAGGTTGAGTTTAGATGAAACGCGCCCAAAGGTGTAGTGGAGGGGGAAAAACACCTTAGTACACCCGACAAGGGATTCAAACCCCACCTTCCTCGTCATAGACATTCCGATCTATTGTGATAGCGGCACCTTTTACCATGCGACGACTCAAGCAGGTTATTTCAAGTGACGGTCATGGTTTTATGAGAGGTTTGCAAGACTGGCAACGTTTTGGGAGGCCAGTGTCCAATTTAAAAAGATGTACTAAGTATGTTTTTTCTTCCAAAATGTGGCGATACGAATTTATTTACCTAAAACCATCAACCTCAGAACATCTGGCAGGGATTAAAACCCTGACCTATCGATTACTATTAAACCAGAGGATCGGTCCACGTGCCCACAGATGTAGGTCACTGAGAGTTAGTATTGACTCCAGGGCGTCAGAGTAAAGCAAAAACCTTCCCTGACTAGGATTACAGATTGATTGTTAATTATTCTGGAGCTTACTTTATACGTCATCAGCTTAAAGAATGAACTGCTATGGAACATCATCCTGTGACACACACACATTAGTATCGCTATTGAACTATATATGTAAAAAAAAGGGTGCATGTGATTGAGAACAGAGCTAGGGCAATCGGTCATTGTGTTCACATATATTTGTACTTTATTAAGTTAGTTTTATATAAGTTGAGCGTTTTATGACGTCATGAAACAGATGGCGTACGTTCTAGTACATTCTGGTTTATATACAATAGATATTGTGTGTTCATCAGAGGTGTAATTCAGAGAGTTCCACAATCAAGCCATCTACACCGGTATTCACATGGTTTAAGGTGTCATTCTTGATATAGGCCAGATTAGCAGTGAAGGTAGGGTCATGATTCGAATTTAGGCTGGGTGCACTTGAGGTAGTTTTAAAAATTTAATTTATCAATATGACTTTTACCCTCCCGTCCCCAAATTTATGCGAGTGCACTTCCTATAAATGCCCTTATTATTTCTTAAACTAAGTCTTTAATAATAAATAGAGTTAAATGAAATTTAATAAAATATGAAAAAAACACAAGTGCTGTTATATTTAAATATAATGACACAATTATTTAACGAGTAAACCAGTTTTATATTATTAGCAGACTTATTCGCTTGCCGTGAATTATGTGACTATTTTACTAAAATTTTCGTTTGAGAACAGTGATAAAACATCAAACGCGAGGCACTATTTAATTATCTATGACAAGTATGATTAGTAATGTTATTATGCCTACTCGTTTTTATTAATAATTACCATTCTGCACTAATTTTGGTTAGGTCGTCCATTTGTCATACATGGCATTATAAGAAATACTGATGTTGTTTTGTATATAAAACAATATTTAGAATGTAGATTTATTTTGACTGGAGTATACAAGAATGAGAACTCGTCATACGAATTGTCCACTTTTATTTGACACTTATTTTTACCAGCGCCGAGTGATAAAAGCTATGTTTATCTAACGAGAGATACCTAAATGGCGTGGCTGTCGTAATTCTACCATGAAGGGAGGGAGTGTTTCGGTTACAATCACCGATCTGATTAGATTTTAATTATGGCTGTCATTTTCATCGAACGCTCGGTCACGTTCACTAGAACAAAAAACAATGTTGTGAGGGATGAGGACTTGGGGGGAGGGGGGGGTGTTTGGTGATGGTGAGGGAGGGGTTTGGAGGGAAAAGTTTTCCGAAAAATGTAACAATGGAGTTGGCAAATTAGTAGAAAAAAATCTACATTGTGTCATCAATGAAAGTGGAACCTATAAAGAATACATCCATCATGTATTTTGTTTATTAAAAATTTAAGTTAACCATTTTTTTTAAAGTCAATTTGTCGGTTAATTTGTGTGAGAAATTAATTTTACGTTAGTACTTAGAATTATACTATAGTGTTATTACTAAATAATTACTAACATTATTTTGATCCATTCTAAAGTGACTCTTAAATTCTGCAAAATTCAAACAATTAATGGAACATGTAAAATCTTCTTAAAACTAGGTTATGAAAAAGATTGTTATTTAAATAATAATAATAATAATAATAAAAATACGTTTGGAAATCTCCCGTCTTCAGCAGGCCAGTCTAAAATGAGAGTGACGCCTTAAACCATTAAGCCACTGAAGCGAGTAAATATTTATTACTAAACATAAAGCAAGCTAAAAAAATTGTAAAAGTATTACCATTGAATCACGAACAAAAAAAATGCATTGAAATTTTCAGAAAAAAGAAACTATTAATAAATAAGATAGTTTCATATTGAGTATAAAAAATGCACAAAAATTGTATAGAGAAAGATTTTCTAGTGATTGTTTCTTTCCCGTTGTCTATTTGGACAACATGTAAAACATGTGAATACTAGTTCATCTTAATTTAAGTTTTTTAATTACCGTGCCCCATTTTAAATTGAAAATTCCTTGTCAAACTAGGAAGAAGCGTATTTTTTTAATGGGCATAATGTCTCTATACTCTTCAGTTTATCCACGTTAATACATTATTGTGGTATTGGCTAGGAAGGTTGAATTTAAAGGGAATGTAGCCCGCAAATGCATGGAGGGAGAGTGGGGAACCATTTAGGATGAAACCCTTTCAATAAACTTGACCGGGATTCGAACAATAATCTCCTCGTCATGGCCAATTCAGTATTTTGTTAGAGGAACTCAAACATTCATCTAGTGAAATGAGTGTTTAATTTATATGCGATAAAGGTTTCCCCCTAAAAAATATTATTCAAAAGACTGAAAAAGGTCCCTGTTCATGACCTTATTGAGAAGTAGAATTTATTGTCCCAAGAAATTACTTTAGTGGCCAGAGAATAAACATCAATCAGAGTTACTAATTCAATGTTCCTAATTTCCCCCTCTTTTATTCGGTACATGAACTCCAATGTTTGGATACGCAAATGTACCCTCATTTGAGAAAGGAAATTTAAGAAAAAAAATATTTATAATATTATTATATTTGATTATCTATAAAAACAAAGTTTGTTCGACTCATCTTCATTTGTTAAACAACCTTTGTAGTTTTGTTTTGAGAAATATTGAAACATGCGCAGTTATCAGAGAAAGAGCGAAAAAACTAAATGTGTGATTTTGTTAGCATGCCTACTTACCCTACGGCATTAGGAGCTAAAAAGTTCATTACCGCGCTCACAAAAGTACGCCGCCTATCCCTATCTTGAGCTAATTCTATCCAGTCTATCTCAGGTCTATCCAAATGTTATCCTCCCATCTGCGTCTGGGTCTTCCCAGTGGTCTTTCCCCAGTGGGTTTGCCATTAAACGCGGCTCTAGATACTCCCATTCGTGCTGCATAACCTGCCCACCGTAACCTGCGAGATTTTAATACCCTAGCAATGTCTGGTGATGAGGAAAGGGTATGCAGCTCATCATTATGTAGCCTCCTTCATTCCCCAGTATTTTCATAAATTTTTGGACCAAACATCTTCCTAAGCACCTTGTTTTCGAACACCCTAAATTTCTTTTCGTCTAGGTAAGAGGCCATGTTTCACACCCATATATAACAACCGGTAAAATGATGGCTTTGTATATTCTGAGTTTTACATTTCTTGACAGCAGGCGAGACGCCAACAACTTACTGACAGAGTAGTAACAAGCATTTACCGTATGTATTCTTTTCTTAATTTCCAATTTAATATTGTTATCACTAGTTAAAATTTTTCCCAAATATTTTAATTCACTATCCTATCAAATTATATGTTGTTTGCAATTATCTCTAAATTATCGTCCTCAAACTGTGTTATTTGTGTTATCATATACTTAGTCTTTTCAGGGTTCACTTCTAAACCTATTTCCTTACTAGGTTCTAATAAAAAATCCACATTTATTTCAACAGCTTCCTTACTATTACCTAACAAAGATAAATATCTGTATACCCTAAAAACTGTATTGTACCGTTTAATGTCAATCCTTTCCTTCTCTCTTGCATCAACCTAATAGCATACTGTAAGGCTGGATTAAAGAGTAATGGGGAAAGTTCATCTCCTTGTTTCAATCCATTATGTATTTGGAAAGCATCTGATAGATGAGATCCAACCCACGTATCCTGTCACACGTATCTCTCAAATATACATAAAATTAGCTTGACCAGTTTTTTGGATATTCCAAACTTAACTAAAATGTCATATCATTTTTCCCTTCCTACTGACCACGTATAATGGATGTACCGTCATGTTGAATTCCCACTTTTCTTTCTAATATTTGCCGCATGGTTAAAATCTGACCCGTTGTTTATCTATTTCATCTAAATAACTATCCCCAATTATTTCCTCTACACATGTTTGTATGCCAGTATTAATAACAATATATTAGTTTTAAGGAAAAAATTGCAACTAATTAATAAACAGTTAAGTTACATATTAGCCAGTACAACAACATAATAATTATATTATATCCGCCCCTGCCGTATAATGGAACCCAGGACATTAGGAGCAGAAGGTGAACGTGCTAACGAGAACATTGCATTGTTTGTATTACACGCGAAATGAAACTTGCGGGTGTATTTGGAAAGTAAATTTATTATAGGTCCATGTTAGTATGTCTGATGTGGATTAAAGTCAAGACCTAGATAGAAGAGCATCAACTTTTCTCTCGAATGAAAAGGAAAATGGGTTAGGGGATCATGTTACATTAAACCACAAGCTTTTAAAATTACATTACAAAATGTTACCAGGGCTGAAACAGGCAACCCACACATAATGTGTTTGCTTTAACTGAAAATGTATTTATTTATAGGTTGGTGTTCTGTAGTGATTAGCACCTGAACAAAACGTCAGGGACATCTAAACTATTTTGACTATGACGGGAGGTATGGTTTTGAATCCTGACATGGTGTGCTTGGGGTGGATTTTCCTAAATGGTTTCCCATTCTCCCTTTAAGAAAATACGGTTACAGTTCCTCTAAGCTCTACATCGCTCATCAATATTCCGTTAGTGTAATTAAAAGTGCGTATACCTCAAACAAGTAACAATACACAGGGAAAAAATGTTTACCTTATTTAATGCTTCCTTCATAATACCTTTTCGACTAGCCTAAGAAGCCTTGCATTAAACTATTTTGTATTTAAACCGAAATAAAGGTGAAGAGAAGTGAGTAAAGGAACTGTTTAATTTATATATAAATAAGCATTTTACAGATTTGTAAAAAATAAAGAGATTTTATATAACGTGACCAATAATTGAAAATGTACCTCATGAGTTAAATAAAGTATTTTCAATTCTAAAATAAAAAGTCAAATTTAAACTAACTAAAGATTAAATAAATAATGTATTATAGAAATCTGATAGTAAATTTGGAGTTAACTTTAGTAATTAGTTTCAGCATTAGCCATTAGGGGTAGGTGTCACACAACTGGGCTGCACTATGAGTGTTATAGCATCCCATTGAGTGGTTTTTAATCACACGTCAAGGAAATATTTGAAAAAAATAGCTTTAGAAATTTTATATTTTTTAAAAGTACTGAGGTCTTTAGAGAATTTTGAAAATAATGATTCATGAATGGGATAGAACGCTTCTTTTCATATAAATTTTACGATCGTCTATTGAAGCTGGCGTACACGTGGCTGTGATGTTTGGATGATTGTGTTTCTAATATACCAGCTATTCGTTACCGACATAGCCTTGAACATGGCGCGCATCATTCCACGAATAGGGTCGAACAAGGTGTCGCCTCAAAATGTAATTCCCTCCAAGTATTCATTAAAAATAAGTGGAATTGGCAAGATTAAATAATCATTTGGCTACACATGTTTTTTATTTGTATATTTACAGAACAATAATAAAAACATGTGTGGGTAAAATTAATGTTTCTTGTCTTGACAGTTTCAACTGCTGTCCAATACAGTCAAACATATTATGATGCGTCATCTTGTTCGATATAAATTACCTATGTAGGTTACACACACATGTAAAATTAACATATATACATATATGCACTGAAAAATAAAATGTTTGAAGTGAAAAATATTGTTACATAAATTTCGCTTTAGTATAATTAGAAATGTAAATAACCTGACGTTGCCCACTTGAAGATTTCAAAGCTATATTGCGAATCGGGGCTGCATCTTAACTTGACGCACCTGAGCAGTCTAAGCACTATCACACTTAGACGATAACGTACGAAATAGAAAGAGAGGGAATAAAATGAGAATTCAACCCTGAGAAGGCTCTTGTCTATATACTAATGACCCTTTCCCTCTTCATCTGACGAGTTAACACAGTCCCTTTAACATTTACAAAAAACTACCTAAAGATAAAAATAATAATTTTGTGACACTATAGGACTATTTTCAGAATTATTTAAGAATTTATTGTTTTTGTTTCAACGTTATATCGTTAAAACTCGCTGAGTAAAACGTAAATTCATTTACATGGAAAATCATATCTTGACCGACCATGACGTCACAGGTAGGCAACGTCGTTAAACTACTATATTTGGCTATATATTAGCCACGTATATAATTTACTTGAATCTGCATCGGCGAGAAAACAGACAAAAGCGTCAATAATATTGTTTGTTTTGGTTTAGCTGTGACAGAAAGATCAGTGTTCGAATCCTGGGCGGGTGTACTGAGGGTGTTTTATTTCTAAACAGTTTTCAAAATTTTTTTCAACGCAGATTCCGGTACATTGCTTTTAAAATTCTACTTTTATCATCTCCACTATTTTAAATATGTTAGTGTAAATATGGGGATACCCCGGACGTCTAGTAAATCGCACCGGGGAAGAATATGTACATAAAACTGAGCGTGATAAAGCGTTAGGGGGCATGTTTTCTTCTTGTGATATTTAACGAGAACGTTCTAAACACTGATGATTATATCGTCCCACACACCGTGGTAATGGCCAAAGCTAAGAACTTAGAGAACTTAGGCTCTTGTTGCACTCAAATATCGTTGACGAGGGAGGTTAGGTTTATTTTTTTATTTAGCACCATGTCTTATCCGTTCGGGGGTTAGGTTTCGTATTCCGATTAGGTGCAGTGGTAGCTACTTTAACCCATTATATTTTGATTGTGATTTTACCTTCCTCTCACCATGCTAATGCAGTTGAATTTACTCTAAGCTACCCTCCTAGTCTTCTTGGGTCTAGTCGTTGATCTAATATTACACACCAAGCCTTAGCGCTTAGATTTTTTGGTGACAGAAATAATTATTATAATCGAACCAGGGTCCTCTTGGTTGGGGTTTGATCAGTCTTGCTGGGAGTATCTGTTACCACATTTATTAAAAAATCCATAGTGTTGGAAATTGGATCTTAACCATAGGTTCTTATTGTAACTCTGTTATTCACAGTTCAAATAACTTGCAGTCAATTCTAAATCAGGAGTTTCCATTACCGAGCGATAAAAGTGGCTTAGAGGCCTTAATAAATACAACGTATTAATTCTTTTTACTGCTTTTTACCCAAAGCTATATAAAAATATATAAGAGTACAGAATATATTTTTTTTGTATCTCTCAATCCTTTTGAACGGCACGATAATATCAAAATGTAAGCCTTATTTTCCCCTGATCAATGATGCATCGGTGGAAGAGAAAGTCGCCTTTAAAAGACCGTTTTTATACTCACTTGTAGAAAACCACACTGACTACACCAATGATGAATGAGAATAGGAAAATTCTGCATGACTTTATAATAGAAGCATTTTATTACAGCTTCTGAATATTGATTGGTAGTAATGTATTAAGTTGATATATAAAAACAAAGTAATTAAAAGTCCAATATTCAATTTCATTGAAATTATAAATATACAACGTGTTTCTAAAACATTGCATCAAACTTGGGCAGGATACTCGTTGGGTGAAATTAGAATAATTCTCATAAGCAACCTAGGGTCCATCTTCAATATTAAGGGCGGTATACACCCCTAAAGACAGAGCTAAAAACGACTGTTGTGTGAAATATTATGAAAACTGCTTAGGGTATTACAACGAATCTTTGTATACTACTTATTGAAACCTTGATCATTAATAAACTAAATGTGCTGTTACCGTTACCCACCCCCATCATGTAAAAAAGGGGGGGTTGTAACACATTTTTTCTAAAATAAAATATGTCAGAGTAAGTATTACCAATTTTTACTTAAGATTACAAAACAGGGAATCAAAATTAACAAAAAAGGTGTCTTGGAGAAACTGTCTAGCTTTCCCCGTTTCTGAGATAATCATGCATGTTTAATTTCAAAGACAAGTGTTAATTCCTGCCAGGTAGGGAGCCAATAAAGCTGTGTTGCTTCACCCCCCTCCTTTCCCCCACTCTTATTATCACTATCTTCCCCTCCCTCCACGAGCAGACTGCATCAGTCCACACGACTTCACTGCATGTTGCGCGTATTACTAGTCAAATGGCAAAGTACACAAACGCAGAAATGACAGACATGGTCATGCTGTACGGTGAAGCTAGAGGAAACGCAAGAGCAGCTGCACGGTTGTACCACGATAGATATCCTGCGCGACGTCAACCTTATCACCGGACCTTCACCGATGTCACTCAGCGACTTCGTGAAACAGGTACATTTCAGCTACGAGGGGGAGCTGGTCACCCGAGGAATGTTCGCACTCCAATTGTCGAAGAAGAGGTACTGAATTATGTGGATGATAACGCGTCAACAAGCACACGTGCCATTGCGCATCAAACGAATGTGTCCAATTCCACAGTATGGCGTGTCATGCATGATCAGCTGCTGCATCCGTACCACATGCGCAAGGTGCAGGCATTGGGGCCAGCAGATTATGCTCCTCGACATGAATTCTCCGACTGGTTTCTGCAGCAGTGCGGAGTGGTTCCTGATTTCTCCACTATAATATTGTTTTCCGATGAGGCAACATTCACCAGAGACGGCTATTTTAATAGTACAAATAGTCACATTTGGAATGACGTGAACCCTCATGCAACTATCATCATGGGCAACCAGCATAGATTTTCTGTCAACATCTGGGCAGGCATTGTGGGTAACCATCTCATTGGCCCTTACCTGATGCCACGACGTTTGACTGGCCACATCTACTACCAATTTCTGAAATTTGCATTGCCACAGTTCCTCGAGAATGTACCGCTCTCCGTTAGACAACGCATGTGGCTACAACATGACGGTGCCCCACCTCATTTCACAAGAGCTGTGCGTGACTACCTCAACACTGCATTTCCTGCCCGATGGATAGGAAGAGGTGGGCCTGTTGCGTGGCCACCACGCTCTCCTGACCTAAATCCGTTAGACTTCTTTCTGTGGGGCTTTGTCAAAGCTTTGGTGTACGAGACAGCTGTTGAATCTGAGGAAGACCTGTTAGCCAGGATAGTTGCTGCATGTGATAAGGTTCAAGAAACTCCACGTGTTTTCGAAAGAGTACGCCAGTCATTGATACGTCGCCTCAATTATTGCAATAACGTTAGGGGCCACCATTTTGAACACTTGCTATGAATCTGCTTTTGAAGCTAGGAACTAAAACATGCAATAACTACAATTTGTATTTCTTAATGTAGCTTTCAATATTCCAGTGAGTGTAATGAATAAAATCCCACCCAAGTGTGAACTGTGTAAGCATAACTCACTAATGTAATAAATAGCAACACATCGGAGCTTATGAAGAAGGAAAAGTATCAGAGTTTCTCCATCATAACACACAAACCAGCCTTGTTTACCAAATGTACGTGATACATAGTCACACGTGCCGGTAAAAATGGTTAAACGACTGCATTGCGAAATAAAACTGCGATTCTGGCTGCCTACCTGGCAGGCATTTGCACTTGGCTCTGATCTCAAACTTGTGTGATTATCTCAGAAACGGGGAAAGCTAGACAGTTTCTCCAAGACACCTTTTTTGTTAATTTTGATTCCCTGTTTTGTAATCTTAAGTAAAAATTGGTAATACTTACTCTGACATATTTTATTTTAGAAAAAATGTGTTACAACCCCCCCTTTTTTACATGATGGGGGTGGGTAACGGTAACAGCACATTTAGTTTATTAATGATCAAGGTTTCAATAAGTAGTATACAAAGATTCGTTGTAATACCCTAAGCAGTGTTCATAATATTTCACACAACAGTCGTTTTTAGCTCTGTCTTTAGGGGTGTATACCGCCCTTAATATTGAAGATGGACCCTAGGTTGCTTATGAGAATTATTCTAATTTCACCCAAGGAGTATCCTGCCAAAGTTTGATGCAATGTTTTAGAAACACGTTGTATATATTTAAGATTGTAAAATTATATTTTTAGAAAGAAAATCTGTCGTTTGCCTTGGTGGCATGGTGTAGGTTTTTACCAGATTAGGAAGGGCTTATCTGAACTCCATCTGTGAACTGTTTGCGTCACTAACCAAAATAATTGTTGGCCAGGTATCAACACTCCTATGCGAGGTATATAGGTCAGAATCTATGTATGATTTTTAAAATAAATAATAAATAGGACATAGCATATATATGCTATACTTACCCTAGCAACAGTCCATGACACGACACTGCCTCAACTGCATCATAAAGTTAAGTGGTTGAAAACAAGTTACTACAAATGGAATGATTGATTAGAATATCAAAATTGTAAAATGAGAGCTTAAAATATATAATAAATTATAATGTTTTTACCATTACAGTGTGTAAAATTGAAACTACTGTATAAAAATTATGTTTTGTGTTTATTAGAGAAGAAATTATAAAATAGATTTAAAACATACGTTGTCTATTTCCAGATGCTAGGAAATTTTTTCAACAAAACAATCTGTAACTTCATCAAATAATTATACCTTTAAATGTAAAAAGTAGAAATTTTTCCTGGTTTAAAAGTTTTTAATCCAAGATTTGGGAATATACAAATCATCGGTGCATCGTTTTCTAGATCATTATATACCATCTAGACAGAATTGGGACTAAATTCCGGTGGAGTTGAAGATTTTATCTTTACGTGCCGTGAAAGTGGAAGGAATGAGATTATTCAAGGGATTTAGAGGTTATTTTAAATAATGCCACCGGTGTTTACAGCGTATCTCATATATCCATACAATAATTAAGAGTCTACAAAAGTTAACCTAAAATAATATTTTTGCGAGACTTGCTATGTATATTATCTAGTCGAGTTTGACTGTATTCTAGTACAAGTAATTATCGTCATCAGCCTAACATGTCACTGTAGTAGGCACAATTAAGGGAAATACTTATTTTATTTTGTTTATTTTTTCATTTTTTCTGTGTAGTGCTTTAATTTTTCATGTTTTCGCTACATCATGGTTGCACTTTGACCTAGGAGAAGAAAACCCAAGACCTCACACTTATATTTATCAAAACTTATACTATTTATTGACAATGGATGAAAGAAAAATAAGTAAGAGATTAATAATTATATTGAAACTAAAAACATTACAGCACTTGAGTATAAGAGTAGTTGGAATAAAGGAAATAAGAAAAATGACCATCAAAACTAATAATTAATGCCCAGACTTTTCATCTTTATCTTTTGAATTGTCATGTATTCATTGAAAAATATTAAAAACCATTAATTTGTATTTTTAACCGCTATAAAAAATGTTAATATAAAAAAGTGACAAAGTCTTGTTAGTAGGCCTTTAGAACCTTCTTAAGTCAAGCCACAATATTGTTGCCTTAATTATTTTGAACCATTCGATAGTTAAACAAGTACTATACAAACAATGCTGCAGGATTGTTTTGCAAGTACGATAATCTACCAGCCAATTAAGCAAGTGAAATCTCTGTTCGCAAACAAACTTCCAACTAAACTTGAGGGTCATCTTCTCGCAACAGACGCGCGTGATTACGTTTTTAGTGATACCCTTTAACACAATGTTATTAACGGATAGTAGATATAGAGGAGGAAACGATGAGTAGGTCAAGAAGAACTGCACCGATTATAACTTGTAAAGGAAATGGAAAATCCCTGTTCGGTAAAATCACCATCAGTGAAACCAGTTGGAGCTAAGTATTACAGAAACTAATTATGTATTAGCATGCATTCAGATAAAAAAATGGGTCAAGTTTTGTTTGAAAAAATATTAGTTTGATCTAGGGTGAGCTTTTGGTATAATTCCGTTTGTCATTTTCCATATTGCAGTTCCAGAAACTAAGTGTTTTAAAGCAATAGTAATTTTTTTATCAAATGTTTTTTTATCAAGTTTTTGTCATTTATTATTAGTCATACCATAGTTAGTCACACCACTAGTTTCTTTGTGTATTTGAGAACATTGAATAAAAATATCAGTAATTTAGTCCTTCATTCCAAATGTGTAGGCTATTTTGTGTGTGCGTGTGTCTGGATAGCCTAGTTTTCATAGATAGAGCCGGATTTAATAAAATATAACACAATTTTCCGGCCAAAATTTGTAACATCTTGCTATTTTAATATCATTATATTTTAGCACCGCATCTTACTGCGCTTATACACTTCTGTTTTACTAACAATATTTTTTATGTATTAATAATAGTATGTAAAAAGTGACAGCTGCAGATAATAGGACCTCACGTATGAATACTGAAAGTAGATCTAGTGACTATTCTGTCAGATAGGCCCTTCCATTGAACATTAGACTGTATTTTCTATTGTTTTGAGAAGTCTTGGAATATAAAAATAATTGATTCTATATGTCTATGATGCTATTTTTGAATTTCTAAACTGGAAGATTAGGTTTTGTTGCAAAAACAAGACACTTTACTAATAGCTTGGCTGCTTTACCGGGTTTCCTGTTGGGTTTAATAAGAATAGAATAGAATATAAACTACAGTGTTTAGTTAGAAAATCCTACTTCTTAGAAACAATATTTTAGCACCCCTTCTTACTACTCGTTTGAATTATACGCTTATGTACAAATTACGCTGGGAGTTTTAGGGATGAGGAAGGTTATATTTATAGAAAGTGTATTTGTATTTGCGTGGAGGGAGAGTGTAATACCATTTTGGATAAACAACCCTCAGTACACCCGACCAAGATTCGACCCTCGATCTCCCCGTCATTGGTAATCTAATTTACTGCGATAGTAGCGCGATAGATCACGCAGCAACCGAAGTGGGTTTATTTTAATTCACCATTCACAATACGCTAACGTTTTCACTTAGAGGATTTTTTTTTAAATCGTTCACGAATGTATGCTTTTGATTTCAGTGTCATATGTAAAGCTTGCCAAATAAAAAAAAGTCAGATTTAGGTATGAAGTAGCTATTTTGACACTTAAATAAGTCGCTAAAACCAGTTAAATATATTAATACGTAAATTCATGTGACTTGAAAATGTCAATTTTGATGGATAATTATATCAATATCGACGATAGAATACTAATAATATAGTAAAATATTATCAATGTCAACCACAATAATATATGTTTGTATTATCTGAACGTTATTTTTTACCACCAAAATACCACTCTTTATAAAGTTGAGAAATTCAATCCTAACTTGTCGCGGGGTTTGACAACATCGTTATCATCCTGTTCTACTTGATCCTTGGTTCTTATCCTCTATGATACAAGCTCCCTTCCCCACCCCACCCTTCCAACACTTTTTTTCATGGACGACACAACATCAACAACGATCAAAGATGTATGAGTCCCAAGACGTCCTGCTGTGAGGGAAACGACTCTTGCAACTTTGAACACATGAGGTCTTGCACGATCACACACACGGACCAGGGGTGTCGACACTTGTTAACAAGCTAAGGCTGAACAAGATACCAGCATCGGTTACTGGGCATTCTTTACAGATGAAATAAGATTATAATTATTTTGAAAATGTGTATCTAGGTAAGTTACTCATAGTTTGAAATACATCAAATAATTTTTAATTTATATAATACAAGACACATTTAAGTTAAATATTTAAGGCTATTCACCTATTTAAAAAATCACATTAATTTAGCAGAAACTTAAATTTTTTATTGGCCAATTTAACGCGAATTTTATGACTTCATATAATGTACCATCACGCAATTTACAAATAAACATGATTTACAATACTATTTTCATAGGAACTGCCTTATTTGACATCTAGAAAACTTACTAGAATTACTAGAACGTGTTCATACGTCAAGTCATGTTATCCGCAGGTGTTCCTTTGTATAGCTATAATAGCACAAATTAAAAAAGAATGTTATAATTTATGATCTCAAAAATTTTTATTTTATTTTCTAGAAATACTTACTAATGAACATTGTACTGTATAAAGTAGCAGCTTTAAGGTTGGGTTGAAGGGAAGGATAGTTAAGTGAGGTGTTTTTACCGTTTTTATAGCAACACTTTTTTTGGCTAAAATAAATAAATTTTGTTCCAGCAGAAACATAAGAGTTTAATTTTCTTCCCATGGTGACCTCAACCGTTTGTTGAATATCTGTCAAGAGTGTCCTGAAATTTAATAACAAGTTTTTCTCTCCTTTAAAATATTTATCGTCTAATATCGCTATGCTCATGAGAGATATTCAAGAACTGCTGATATCGCCATGTGAATAAAATTAATCTTTATGTTTATAGTGGTGAATTACTTTATTTATTTTAACCAAATACTTGTTTTGGTATTAAAAACCGCAAAAATACCGCCCTTTACTCGCCTTCTTTCCAGCCCACGTTGATGTAGTTAGATAATGTTGGAATCTATATGTGGCCTTTCTGGCACGCGTTTCTCAAGGAAGTTTGAGCAGCACCAACAATTTCAAACAAATAGGGTCTGGCACATAAAATCAAGTATGTCATAATACTTGTAAAACCAAACGGTAATAATAATAACTATATTAATTGATTTTAGTCTATATCAAGACGAATTCCTGTTAGATGATTTTATTCTGAAGTATTCATATTTGACCAGCCTCACAATAAGTTATATTTCCCTTTTTTAAAAAAAATAAAGAACTCTTTATATTTTACTCATTCTTAGAATCTCCACCGTGTATTTAAAGTGTTCGAAGAAAACTAAAAGTGTATCTTACGTATAACTTTAAAGTTAATTTAATTTTACAGGTTTTATGCACTTGATTTTCTTTTTCCCTAAGTTTATATCTGAGAAATCAACAGTTTTGGAAAAGTTTGAGAACATTTTCTCTATATTTCTTAGGCGTGTTTCAGGTCTAAGTCTAGTAACATAAACTTTAATTTAAATTTCTACTAAATTTTAATTTATATTTATTCATTAATATAATTGTATTTTGAAACAACTAAAAACTTTTTGAGTGCAGACTCTAGGATGATCATTCATCCCGTTTTTTTTCCGGGAAAGTCCCGGAATTTATTACATTGTTCTACATCTGTAAATAGCCCAGAAAATGTCCTGGATTTTTATAATTGGTTTTATTTAAAACTATCAGTAACTAATTTAAGTTAATTCTACTTATCAAAATACTTTAAAATTAAAATTAAGCACTTTATTTAAAACTATCAGTAACTAATTTAAGTTAATTTTACTGATCAAAATACTTTAAAATTAAAATTAAGTATTGTATGTGTGTGAGTATGCAAGATTATTTTTAATTACCGCGTGTCACAATAAGACTCGTACCGAGTGAAACCAAGTGGTTACACGCTTCATTCCATGGCGATTACTACGCAAATTATCATTTTTTAAACCTGAAATAATCACCAAAGAGTTTTAAATTTTAAAGCCTTTTTGAAGGGAAAACTTTATTTTTTTAACATTTAAGAAAATATTACAACTAAGTTTGTGCCTTACAGGTATAAATGCAACCAACCACAGAATGAAATGTTTTCAATTAATAATTTGTGAACCTCAGAAATATCACAAATGAGCGTCGAAACATCAAACGCAATGATTATAATAAGATGCAATTTTGACCAACCTTGAAAATAGTAGTAAAATTAAGTTGAAAGCAATGATGTCTAAATTAAAATTATTCATCAGAAAAATATTTAACTAAAATATTAATAGTATTTTTATATATTCTTTTTGCGTTCCTCAAGTACGAATCATTTATACCTTCAGTTAACTCTCGATTATCCATGGTAATGGAGGGGGACGAGTGCCACGGGTAAATCGAAACCACGAATAGTCCGAATATTTAGTAAAACAAGAGATAGCAGCACATTCAATTCAAATAAGTACTCACCTATCGTGATTGCTTCTATGAACACATCATTATAATTCACACACTAAGATAATAAAAAAAAAAAACTTTAAATCATGTACAGTATACTCAGTATATACAGTGTACAGAACTTAAAAACGTATGTTTTAGTCTTCTGCTTCATTGCAGCTGTTTTCCTTTTTCCTTATGCATTTTCCGTTACATCAGCTTGTCAGATAGGAGCGTCTCATCTTCCTGTTCCAGATAGTTAAGCTGGTACAACCCCAAAAGTTCTGCCCCCCCCCTCACCCCCTTCACGCCCTTGCATAAACTTTTTTCCTCTCTGGCCATCATCTTTTCCCTAGGGATTTATTGAGTAAAACAATCGGTAGGTATTCACTATCAACGCGGAGTTTTCTTTTCTTTTTTTAAAGCATGCCTTGCTGTTGGCGATGTCACGGCTAAGCCGCAAAGCGGATAATCCGCCCACGGATGGTCGGGAGCTTACTGTATTTTATTTACTCTATTCGTATGATAATATATTATATTATTTGATACTGTTTTCACCCACCTCGGTGACCGCATGTTCTAAGGCAACACTCCCGCAATAGGCTATACTGCCGATGACAAGCAGATCGAGGTTTGAACCGCGGTTGGCTGTACTGAGGGTGTTTTTTCTTAAATGGTTTTCACTCTCTCCCTTCACTCAAATGTGGGTACACTTTCTCTAAAATGTAACATTCCCCATCCTTAACTCATTAGCGTAGCTAGTACATATGCATATAGCCTGAACAAGTTGTAAGAATTGATGCTAAAAGAACTTTTCGGAGATTCTTTGTTTATTTGATTACTTATTGTGAGTATTTATATTGAGGTAGTTTTTATTAGGCTCCAAAAAAAATGAATTATGTTCTTGTTCATTAATTTTTTTGGTAAGTTTTGTCCTTGGTGTACATAAGTATAAAAAGGTCACCCAAGTGTACTTGAGACTTCCTTCTTACCCCTGAATGGCAATTGCAGGTATGTACAGCATATTTCCTTCAAATTCCTCTTCTAATCCAGTTCATTTATATTAAATCAAGTGTCTGAACTCAATTTTCAAGAAACCCTATTTTATATATAGATTTAATAAAAGGGTCGTGCCTCCCATTTAATAGAATAAACCCACACACCTTTAAAATTGCCTTTTTAGGAGTAGCGTCAGGGTTTACGGTGTGATGGTTGCTTTGACCAATTAGTTCTAACAAGCAATATATAAAACTATGATGCAGTTTAATTATGATATAGTTAATCAGCTACTAAAAATCTTTTTTTACTGGATGCACGACCTCGTTTTATTCAGGTTTCCCCTAGGCAAGATGCTTGAGGCGTTAAATGCTTGTCTGCTAATTATTACATTGATTTGGCTTGTCCGATTTAAGTGGGAAAATAAATTAATGTTTTTTCACATAATATGTTTTCCTGGATATTGAAATAATTTTAACTTCGAGTACAGTACAGTAAGAAAAATGCAAGAAAGTTATTTTAAAAAATGAAAATTCTTTTGTTGTCATTATCACTACAGTTTTTAATAAATTAAATTTATTTTATAAGTATAAAAATAACAGTAGCAGGTCCCACGACCTTACATTTAATTATTATATATATATATATATTCATTTACGTGCTCTTTTTGAACCAACTTATTATAATTATCAGCACATGGCTTATAAACTAACTTAAATCTAAAATTGACACAAAACCCAGCCCCCGGCCGTTAATTCATCACTTTACAAGGGGAAGCCCACATTTCATCAATGATAATCTGTTTGGCCATCCCAGGAATCGAGCCCGGGACCCTTAGCTCAGTAGACAACCACGCTAACGACTGATTTAAGGTGTCGGATTATAAATAATAAATATATGAAAATGGTTTTAGTAAATTTGTAATTGTAATGCACTGTCCTTCCTACCGAGTTCTAACTATAGCATATAAGACTTTTATTATAACTTAAAAAGTTCAAATACATACTATATATATATATATATATATATATATAATTGTTTAAACATGTTACTTTAAAAAGTTATGTATCTGAACCGAATACTGATATAAGTCCAAGACTTTAAAATGTAATTCTAGAATAGACACAACGCCTAGTTCTCAGACCACTAACTCATTTTATACCTTATAAAATAAAGGAAGTACACTGGAGGAGGATTGATTTTATTTTTAAAAATGTTATGCTAAATGTTATAACTCTTTCTAGTAATAGTGGAACAAAACAATTCAATATTTTGTTCAAATGTATTAATATCATTAAAATAAATAGCATAACAATTAGCTCATAATAATTGATAACATAATTTGTGTTGAAATATTACTTCATTAAATGTAGTTAATATATCACTTTATTGTACTTATAATAGAGATAAATTGGCTATGTTATATTGACAATGTCAAAAATATACATATTTAATTTGTTTTCTTGTGTATAAATTTCAGTTTATTTAATAAAGTGATCTTTCAGGTACAAAAGGGAAGACAAATTGGTCATTCACAAGTAATTATATAATTATCTTATTTTGATTGATTTCACTATTGTAAAATCGTTGATTTATCCCAATAACCTCAATAAAGTGTTCCAAGTCCACACCATGATTTCACAACTTGTCTACATTGTGTTTTGCTATCCCTTCCAACAGATTAGATAACCGGCTGAGATTAAGCATGTATCACTAATGAAATTCCAAGTTTCTAGCCCATGTTTCATAATATGGTAAATTTCAAAACATCTGGACGGTATGTTTCTTATCAATAAAATAATGAACATATAACCACGGTTTTATTAACATTTGAAGTCTAGTAAGTTTGTCTTAAATTTTCTGTGAATTTATTTTTTATCTTAGAGACCACCTCTCTATGTTAACCATTTTTGCTCGGAAAGGTATTTCTCACAAAATGTTTGTTGTTTGTGGTTTTACCGCGACTTAGTTTTCATTAGGGATACCCGCATATTTACACTAATGGGTTGGGATGGTTAGTATAGAATTTAGAGTCAGTGTACCCGCATTTTCAAGAGGGTAGAGGGATAAATAATTTATAAAAAACAACCTTTTGTACACTCGACCAGATAACGAACACCAACCTCCCCGTCACTAGCAATCTAATATATTTCAAGAGTGATGCCTTAAATCGTGTAACTCCAGGTTCAGGTACTAACAAGAACCATGGCCGCATTGTCTAGGGCATCTCTCTAGGGTTAGGCTTGCCTTTTTATGATAGGGAGATCGGGGTTCAAATCCCGGCCGTGTATACTAAAGTTTTTTCCCAAAATCGTTTTCCACTATTCATCCACACAAATGAGGGTACACTTCCTCTAAATTCAAACTTCCTTTGACCTAATTAATTAGAGTAATTAGTACATGTGCATATAACCTGAACAGGTAGTAAGACGTAGTGCTAAAAAAAACACCATATTATGCAATGGTAGTTCATGCTTTTGATTTAGAGTAGTTTTTCGAAAATAATGCTAGGTGGGAATATCTTACAAGGTACAAGGTACAAGCGAGAGTGATTCTTCACTAATTTCAAAGGATTTATCAAATCATTGATTTTCGTATGATTGTTAATGACTATGAGTTATTTAATTAATATCTTTGTTATATGCTTAATAACATCCACACATTTAATTTTGTTACCAGCGTGTACATCAAAGAGCTCAATGTTTTTTTTCTAGATAAGTTTACATTATTAAAAAACAGTAGTTTTGAAAGGCACAATATCTAACAGGATTTTTTGCAAACTGTTTCTATGTTAATTGCTTTGATCGTTTTGTAAGCAATTTCGATTAAGTTAATTTAACATTAAGTGACCCACTTCGGTGGCTGCATGGTCTAAGACGCTATTATTGCACTAGATTAGACTGCTGATGACGGCGAGATCGGGGTTCGATAACGATCGGATGTACTGAAGGTGGTTTTTCCTAAATTATTCCCACTCTCTTTATGCAAATGTGGGTACACTTAATCTAAATTTAACCTTCCTAATCCTTGAACCATTAGCGTAATCAGTACATAAATGTATAGCCTCAATGTGTAGTATGACGTGTTCCTAAAACACATTAAGTGCTATAATATCCTTCTAGTTAATTATTGACTAAAACAAATGTGACTACATTTTAAATACCACGGATTCCAAGCAATTACGTTTATAGAATATTATTGTTAATTATTACAGTGCTTGTTATTTTTATTTGTCAATTTTTAATAATATCAAAATAATGACGCAAGCTGTACATACAGTACTAATTATATATTACTGATATTAATTTTGATTTCAAATGGTTTATTGCTAAAAAGAACTCACAATCTTCAAATCTTATATTGAAAAGCTGATTTGACAACGACTTATTTACGAAAAAATAAATATAAATTTTGAAATTGTTATTTAAATATTCATAAAATTAATCGCACACTATTTGTAGACTAATACATTTTTTTTTCACCTCATTTTACTACCCTTTCGGTCTATCTGTATATTTACATTCATGGGGTTGGGATGAGGAAGGTTGGATTTAAAGGAAATGTACTGTACAGTACGTGGGGGAAGAGTGGTAAATCATTTAAGGAAACCCACCTTAAAGACATTCGTCTAGGATTGAGATCCCGACATCCCGGATCCAATATATTCTGACACCTTAGACCATTCAACCGCTGAAGGGTGTTACTAAAATTTAATATTACAACAATTACAGTTGTACACATGATATTCGTGAAGTGAGTTGGACAAGGGACGGGTTCTTTAGCACCGCGTCTTACTACCCGTTTGGATTTTACGCTGTACTAACTAGGCTAATGGTTTTAGGACTATGAAGGTTATATTTAGAGGATGTGTACCCTCATTTGCGTGAAGGGAGGTCGGAAAACAATTTTGGGAAAACCACCCTCGGTACATCCAAACTATATTTGAACCTCGATCTCCCCGTCATTGATAGACTAGTCTACCGCAAGAGTAGCGCGTTAGTCCATGCGGCCACCGAAGCGGATAGGAAGGGACTGTCGTTCTCGCACTACCCTCAACAAGCGCATTCTCCTAAGACCAATGATCCGCATGTCGGATATTCTGGGCTCGATAGTTTCCTCATTCTGAAACTAAGTCCAAACAGCCTTAGAAATATTTTATAAGTGGCCCGCACCAATAGGTGCGTGAACAAAAACGTCAGTCTTGTCTACTTTGCAGGTGAAATGGAGGCCGAGGCTCGAATCTCAGCTGAGGGTATTGAGGTGGTTTTCGTTAAATAGTTTCTCCTTCCCTCACCCTTCACACAAATGTGTGTACACTTTCTTTAAATTCTTATTTAATAATCCACTTCATTAAAGTAAATAAGTGGTTAACCTGTAAGGGTAGGGAAACGTGAAGCACAGAAAAAGAAAACTCTTTTTTGGAAGCTAATTCTCATACTCAATGCATAGTTCACCCAATGTTTGCCCCTGTGCTAATATAAAGATTATTTTATTTTATTTTCGGAACCTTACGATTACGTTTTCCACTTAAAAATACAAATAATGGTGTAAGGATGGGTTTATATAGGAGGTCTTTTTGCAGTTGTAATCTTTAGTGGCTCCTTTTTACAAGATTCTTGGAAAGCTGTCATGATTAAGATTCGAAATGAACATTAAAATTACCAGAATATATTCAAGAACTTTAGTTGCTTTGGTAGGGAGAAACTTTGGAAAAATGAATACATATTATTTTATTGCTGTAAACATTTATACAAGTTTATTAGTTATTTTATAGGTATTGTATTATATATCAAAATTAATAGCTGAAAATAATATGAATTGATGTATGGATATATTAAATTAGATATAGTATTTTACATTGTAAGATAAGTTCTCCTTATTAAAATTGGATATTAGTTTGTTTTACTATGGTTTGCTGGACTATTTTTAGTATGGTAAAAAATTAAAGTATTTTATTCATGGAAATAACACTGACCCAGCCCACCTTGAACATTTATCACAAACCAAATGCTGATCATGTTTTAGATACTTGCCCTAGATACATGTACGGGAGAGTTTCTATACTTATGTATGTTCACTTATAACAAAAGACCTACTTAATTGAATTGGATGAGTATTTTTATATCATGTAGAAACTTTCCGGGAAGGCTCTCAGCTATTTATCAACGATATATGTAATTAAGAGTATGAGCAGTAACATTAAAAACAAGACAAATAACGAGAAACAATGTTTTGAGAAATCAAACCGTGAAATTTTACATTTGTTAATATTTTGGTATTGTTTATATTAATTTAGTAGTAGGTGAGCTGATGGTAAGGTGTCAAACTTCTGTGCTGGGGGTCTGGGGTTCAATCCTCGGTCTTGGCACAGATTTCTCTGATTGCCAAACCCTCCGTTCACCTCTGACAAGACGTGTATTAAACCACAACTTGTGAATGTGAGGAATGCCAGGCCTCCTACCGTGGTTCGGATCCCACGTTAAACTGTAGGTCCTCCATTTCATCTCACAATCATCCTACCATTACACATTAGCGTAACCCGAACGGGTAGTATGAGGCGGTGCTAATAATAATAATAATAATAATAATATAGATTTAGTAAGTAAAACATACATTTTGATACGTTTTATATAAATTATAAATATGAATGGTTTTTAAAAAAAAGCTTTCATATGCCATTTTTATATAGATAATATTTTTACATGCTTTTTTATTTATTTTTTTTTGCAGAGAACAACTATTAATGAGTTGCTATTGTATATAAAAGCTATATTTTCATATTACACCAATATGCTAATAAATACAGAAATATATATTTTGAAGAAGAAGAAATATAGCAAAGTATTGCATAGTATTACATATAACTAAGCAGGCAAAGTACTAAAACAAATATAAAACTTAATGTTTTTTTTAAATCATCACAATGGAACCTCTCAGTAACAGAAATAATTTTTTTAGACAGATTTAATATGTTTTCTCAACAAAACAATTTTTTAAACATATAAGTATGACTTAGTCAGAATCAGAATACTCTGCATCATTGCCAGCTACTTTCACATTTTTCCTTCGAGATTTAAGTAAAACATCCTCATACCGAAAAAACCTGATCCGGATAAAAAAATCTGAATAAACTACGCACATATTTTCTTTTGCTGGGCTTAGTGGAACTTGCTGGTTTCCTAAAAACCGAGAGTCAAGATTCATGTCACAGTCATTTTTATTTAAATATCTAAAGGGAGTGTAGGCACCATATGGAAGCTGTCCGCAGCTCAAACACCTCCTGTTGGTTCGTAGCTAAGTTTCACATAAAATTGAATCATAAAAACACATTTGCTACTTGCAGGCTTCTGTCCCATTACAGTTTGAAATCCGTCCTTGATAAAAGGTGTCCCCATACTTTACTATAAAAGGAGAATAGTATAAAAGACTTGAATTAAATATTTCCACAAACTTATCAATAGTGTGTATTTTACTTCTTTTCGTAGTTTTAGGTTAAACAAACCAAATTTCCGATCACAAAGATTAAAAAATGGACAATTTCGGGTAAATTGTGAGTCACTTTAACATTGAGTTTCATTGCAAGCCAAATATAGAACGTTGTCACAAGTAAGTTTTTGTTTGGTCCTCCAGAAGTGTAAGACATTAGAACAATCCCCTGCATTTTAAAACCATCATTTTCTAATTTGTGTTGAATAAAATCGAACACAAAGGAACATACACCACCAGGATATTTCTTTGATTCTGTCTCTAGGAAACAATATAAAGTACTACAGTAGTTGTTGTGACAGTGGACAACAAACAAATAAACCCAAATTAGCCGTATGTAAAACTGTATGGCTTCGTTAGTTTTAGGCAATTGCATATTTTGCGCATAATCTAATTCGAGGGCCAGTATTTGGTTTATTCTTCTTGCATATCAAAATGACACCATCCTTTTGTTTCTTGTATACTTTGACTTCTCTCTCGTGTGCAGTAAATTGTACTTTGCATGGATCAATGAGTTTGATTTTTATCTGAACGTCGCATATCAAAAACATTGTTTTATGTTTGAAAAATTGGTGATACTTAGGCCTACGACTTGTAGCTTATTTTCAATACCTCTTTTACTTTGTTTTCCATATAATAGATTTTTAAAAGTAAAAAGAAAATTTTAACTGTAGAGTTAGGGTGCTCACATTTTTTTTTTTTTTTT
>CABFWB010001064.1:103779-118156 GCA_902151455.1 Timema bartmani | reverse complement strand
AAAAAAAAAAAGAGCCTAGTGGGCATCTTTGAAATGGTTACCAAAGTGTCTGCTTCACTACATTGAATACAGACTGAGTTAAATATTAAATTAAATATCACACAGATATTTATCTGAACACGAGAGTTTGGCTTTCCGGCATTAAGTCAAACTCCCGCGGGACTATTAAATTTCGCCACAATGAAGGTCATTAACAAGAACTCTACTTGTTAACAAGAAAATATGACAAACAAAAAGACTAGTTAAACCACAAGTTAGTCCTATTAAATAATTTGGAAAATTATTTAGTCTAAATCAAACAATCAGCTAAACTTTACGTTAGTTCAAACAACAATTAAATATGAACACATTATACAAAAAAGGAGGAGTTTACATTTACTTGGTGATCAAAACTCTGTCAATTTAAATTAAATACTTGGCTTATTCCAAAAATTTACATTACATTAATTCAAAATTGAATTAGCCATAATTCAAGTCTATTAAATTAACTTAAAAAAAACAACACAATACGTCATCATCCTGTAAATTGTCCAAGTCCAGGACAAGACTCCTCCAGACGTCGTAGAATATAAAGTTTAAGACAAGACTTCTCCTGAAGTGTCGTACAAATAATGGTCTACTACATGACTTCTCTTGAAGGCGTAGAATAATAATATTCACTGAGTTTAAAAACCGCATGGTTTAAATAGTGTTTCTAGTCGCTTAGGGTTTGAAGGGGGGAGTGTTCACATTGGTGGGTGGCTTCTAATGGTCATTTTTGAAACATGCAGACGAGCACGTAGTCCTTGCTCAGGCTAGGATTGGCGGGCTGTCTCCAACACGCGCTGCATTGGTGTTAGAGATCTGTTTGACTGGTGTTGGTGACGTACAGACATCACGCGATGTGTTGGTGGTTGGTTTCGTTTTGCACGCCGGACCCCAGGATAGTTTCAGTTGTTGTTCTCGGCTAGTTCCGAAAGGATCGATTTAACTAGTTCGCTTGGAACCTCAGCTATTGGTGCATGGCGGCTCGATCTACCCACTCATCGAATTAGGATGTGAGGTGTGTACTCCAGTCTTGAAGGCTGCTCTAGCCAGAAGAAATACAAGTGGTAAGTACATGAACAGTTTGTGATTGTGGGGGAGTTTTATTCTTGATTGTTATCGTTCTTAATATAGACTGAGTCTACATAGGACTACAATAGAGAAGCTTACTATTGCAGAAAGTTTATTACTGTTGAGGTTTCATATGGAGTGGGTAGTATGACTCTTGATAAAAACCTTTGCGTGACGCTTAATATGGGGGATAGTAGTATGTAACATGTGACAAATGTTACATGGGTTTACCCTTTCCCAGGGATGAATTAACTGCCAGGAACTGGACGTTGTGCCTGTCCTAGTCTTAAGTTATATTATAAGTCATATGAAGCTATGACAGGCCTGGCAAGCTGGTAGTGGAAAATATATGACTTGAATAAAAACTGACCTTGACCATAGACTGGAAACCGTAATTGATTTAAAGTTATATATATATATATATATGTTATATATATATATATGTTATATATATGTTATATATATATATAACCATAATAATCACAGTAACATTATTCTTTTAAAATAACTCTACTTGTTTTAGTCTAATTCTATTTCCGTAATTTGGCTTTGATCCAACCATTTACTTTGTTGTGAGGTTTAAATAACCATTTGTATTTTTGTAAATACAAAGTTGTTTAACTATTAAGCTAAAAATTGGTGGCGTGGAGTGTTACCATGGTACAAAAAAACTTGCTAAAACTATACCTGTGATATGTCTACCCCACTTGGTCCCTATTTGATAAATCATATATAGGCTTTGCTCTACATGTATTTTCGTTCACACCTAACTAATGAGTTTTATAGTGAGTGAAGAAAGCCTTTCACAGATATATTTTTTCAACTACCTCTGCTTACCCTTGTGACGTTCAAAGATTACCCTGTCAAATTTAATTGTTATATATTTTTATTTAAAAAAATATCATGTTGACTGGCGATGCTTCTTAGGGTTAATTAACTAAACTGGAGTAATATATCCATAACGCAATTGAATGAGAATATTTATTACAAGGTAACGCTGATTACATTTATGGTCACCTATTGCCCAGGACAGCTGCCGTTCTCAATCGACACTCAAAAACTGGGGAGAGCTTCCTAACTCCAAACATGATAAAGAGATTTCAAAGGAACAATATAGAAGCTTGCCACCCCCACTTACCAATTCTACACCAATCAAAGCCTTCCCTTTCTAGTGAGTTGCGCCCACACTCCTCTCCAGCGGTCACGATGCATATTTACAATGTTATTAGCTATTTAAAAATAAATTTACGGTGCACCGCACAGATTTTATTCCCCCACTTTTGTCTTAAAATAGACATTCACTAAATACCCGTAACATTTGTGAAACGAAATAATCTTAATATATATAATTCTTCTGTACGTGTTTATGTCACTGAACTCCTCCTAAACGGCTGGACCGATTTTGATGAAATTTTTTGTGTGTGTTTGAGTGGGTCTGTGGATGGTTTAGATTCACAATTGGACCCGGTAGGTGGCGCTGCAATCGGGTTCTAGGATTAATTTTTTATTTTTTAGGGGTTTTATTTTTATTTTTTAGGAAATTTTTTTGGGGGGGGGATTTTTTTTTTAGATTTTTTGCATATCAGAACAAGTAGCCTTAAAATGTCACCCCCCACCACCACCACCCCCAATATTTATAATAATGAATATAATATTAATAATTGACCGTTAAAAAATCATAAGTTCATCAATAATTGACCGTTAAAACCTTCTGAAAAGTACATGAATAATTGAACTTCTGAGAATAATTCATAGTTATGTTTGTTTTTCGATACAGCTGATATTTGTGGAGTTTTGGGCGAAATGCCAAAAATGAAAAGATGTTTTATTTTGAATGTTGTCTTGACAAACACTGAATTTGTTATATTTGTGTTACTCACTAATTGGAGTTTATTGTGAATTTGTAATTGTGATGATCACATAGTATTTGTTATATTATCGAAATCAATTATGCCACCCAAATGAAAAGTCAACGTTTGGGCAGGACAACGTCTGTCGGGTCCGCTATTAGGTATATACATTGTTGTAGAAACACTATACCAAAGGTCATAAATGAAATAAAATACATTGTTACTTACTCTATGGCATTAGCCACTAGGAACATAGGAACAATGTTACAGAAAAATTGAGAAAAGAGAAATATCTTTGTCCAACAAAGAACATAAGAAGCAAATTCATTTTCAAAGACCTGAATTAAAACGTATATATACTTACAGCTCAGACTTTATTGGTTCTATACAAATATATTCAATTAAAAGATTTTTATCTTTAATAGTACTACAACTTTACAATGATAAGATATTTCTTATCTCAAATAGTTGCGGGAAAATGATGAAAATTGGAACATTTCCCTTATGTAAAGAACCCTCAAAATAATTTTTATGAGTAAATGAGAATTGCCCTCTTGTTTATAATAATAATAATAATAATAATAATAATAATAATAATAATAATAATTTGTATCGATATATAATATTCAATCAAAATCGTTAGAGCGTGCTTCGAGAAAATAGATTTTTTCTCTTTCTGTCCTTCAGTAAACTACACTTAAATTTATGATTAGACATCTAATTCCAAAAATTCTTCCGGGGGACCTCATGAACAGCCCAGATACAAAGATATAAACCAATCTGTAAACTATTTTCAGCTCTAGCCAGAGGTACAGATAGACAGACAGACGGCATTGTGAAAACAACATTTTGGTTTCAGGGAGTCATGAAACGTCAACATTCATCAAAATCTCGAGTTCAACTTTTTTTTACGATCACAATACTTTCCCTCCGAAGTGTCGAAAACTATGAATTCAACCTATCACCCTGAGGACACAACACGCCACGCCACTACTAAAAATGAATAAATGTGATGTTGGTTAACATAATTTTCAAACGATAAACTCAAATTAAGCTGGACGGACGAAAATGTTCACATTAATAATGTTTCCATTGCACATCGGTGGTCTCGCGGACTCTAGTTAAAATTCATATGGTATGGTTTGCTGGTGACTATGGAGTTGGGGTTCGAACTTCGGCCAGGTTTGCTGAGGGTGTCATTTTTCTCAATGGTTTAACACTCTTTCTTCACGCAAATTCAAGTACATTTTCTGACCATTATATATTCTTAATCACTGATTAATTAATTAAATTAAATGTGTATAGCACGGGTAAACAGTAAAATATAGCGCTAAAAACCACGATACAAAATATATAGTTTTTAATTAGAATTATATATAATTTCATTTTCTCTGCGATTACGGGTTTTGTAGTGAGTTAACATATCCTTGCTTGAAATTCAACATATTGAAAACCTTATATGACATTTTAATATTCGTTAGCGAATGACGTAGATTTTAATTTAAATTCAGTAAATGTGTTCGATTATTTAGTGAGTTTCACCATAAATAGATCGGACACACGTTATGTTGCTGGAAAAATATGAAAAATTCACATCACAATAGTTGTACTTTTATTAGTTTCCCAGTTTAACTAAAACTTATATTAAGTGGGTTTGGCTATGAAAGATCTGACAATTAAATATTTTACTTAATGCGACCATAATAAATAAACAAATACATTTTTACTACTCCACAAATTCTGTTGTTAAGTTTGAATAGGAATTTTTTTTTACCTGACCTGAAATTGTGGAATAAATTAAGTCAAGCATTTGTTTTACCATCAAGTCGTTAAAACAAATGCGCGAGGTTCAATTTTCGGTGTACACAAAAACAATGGCGTTTTGTTATTAATTTATACGAACATTCATTATGTAATCCTTGCAGATTATGCTTTTTTCACAATAAAACAACACTAAAATAAAATAAAAACTAAATAAAAAAACACATTTCCTAACGACTAAAACTTCCTCTTGGAAAGAACGTGCAAGAAACTGCAGATTCACGAGATGAAACTTTGGGAAAACTGTTTTTCTCCCCCTTTGCTACCACAAAAAGGATAGAAAAAAAAAGAGAGAAATAGGAGAGCTTCGTAATTTATTCAAATTTTAGATCCTAAATGCTGTAGGAGGGAGGATTAAAGTTACCACTCCACAGGGTACGGAGGCGAAGCCAGGTTTGCTGGTCCCTTTTGCCACCGGTACCCAACCAATTCATTTCTTACTGAACTGCGCGGGATCTGCATTTTACTTAGACCAGAATATAGAGAGAAGTAGTTAGCACGTCAAGAGAGGAATAATTGTGTTTCTAAAACAACTGATAAATTATTTGATAAATTGATCAAACCCAAGCTAGTATAACCTCTGATTTTTACCAGTGGAATGTATGCCAATTTTATGTTGATTACTATAAACTTAAAATAAATGCCAGTGAGCACGTGGTATAAATATTGAGCTCCCTTATTCCAGCTCTCCCAGCTCTGAGGTTCGAATCCCAGCCGCATATACTGAAGGTGTTATTTAATAAATGGTTTTACACTCTCTCCACGTAAATTTGGGTACAATTTCCTAAGTTCTACCTTCCTCATCTCTATCTCATTAACGTAATTCATATATTTCCGCATAGCCCAAATGAGAATTGAAACGCTAAGGGAGAAATCTTAGAAAAGGGTGGAAAATTACAAAGTGGGATTGCACCGATGGTCAAATAGTCTAGTGTGTTAGACTAAAATTGCACTTTAACACCATTGATGAAGAGACCGGGCTCGGTGCAGCGGGACAGGGAGGTTACAATCTGATATTAATTTGTTTGCCACCCTCTGCTCGAGCTAATGTGGGTCAAATTAATAACAGTGCACACGCAAACAAATGCATCAGTCTTGTATTATCTAGTTTTTCAGAGACGGGGAGGTCAAGGTTCAAATCTCGACCAACGTTTTTTCTTAAATAGTTTTCCAATCTCCCTCAACGTAAATACAATTATAGACTTTCGCGTGTTACCAATTTTGGAAATTTCTTATATCCCGGATGGGTAGTAAGACGTGATACGCAGGGGAAAACGCGTAGGAATTTCCTTTTAAGTAACCTACTCACTTTTAGGGCCAGTTTCATAATCAGACTTAGTACACCTCAAGTGCGGTGCTATACTAAATACAAGATGACACCTACCTAGACCAGAATGAAACGGGCAAGTTTCATATGCGAAATTGGCACATTCCATTCGAGCTTAGGTAGGTGTTGTCATGTATTTAGTATAGCACAGCACTTGAGGCTTACTAAGTCTAATTATGAAACTGGCCCGATCTATTCGAGCGTAGGTAGGTGTTGTCATGTATTTAGTATAGCACCGCACTTGAGGCTTACTAAGTCTAATTATGAAACTGGCCCGATCTATTCGAGCTTAGGTAGGTGTCGTCTTGTATTTAGTATGGCACCGCTTTTGAGGCGTACTAAGCCTGATTTTGAAACTGGCCCTTAATCCTTGGACTGGATCTTTAGTATCCATTTTGTTGATCTTACCACTCTAAAAGGAAAATAAATCAAAAGAATTCTCCATCATACTGTCGAAATTAAATTATGCAATATTTGCAAAGTTTTATGTAATATTTGATTTCTTTTGGCCAAAAAAACTTTTGATAGAAAATACTGTAAAACATTGACCTATTCTCGCATTCCTTACATTCCCACCTTAAGTTGTGGCTTACCACCGGTGAGAATTTGTGGATAATTCGTGTTCGAATCCTGGGTGGTGGAATTAAAGTAAATTTTAAATAGGGTTACATTTACCTTAGATACATATTTATAGCCAGGTTATGCAAGCGGTCAGAACGTTTGACCATGAATAAAGGAGCAGGAGTTTGATGCCGATGTTTTCCCACATATTGACTTATCATTTCTAGAAGAATGGTGATGTGATATCTTTAAAAGTTCTCCCTCCTCGTTCGGTACGATGATATTATGAAATAATAAATTAACGACTTGGCGAACTCCTTCTTACTAATGCTAGGATATTTAGATGTAGGCCTACTTTTAAAAATGAATATTCAAGTTAATGTTGTTTATTTTATAAATGAGGTCAGTTTCAATAAAGAGAAGAAAGACCTCCAGGGAGGAGAAAACCTGGTAGACCGGGTCGAATATAAAAGGTTAGCCCTTAGAGCCCTTGGAATGGAACAGGCCAAAGGTCTATAAAGAATAAAGAAGAAGAGATTTCAAGAGAGAAAACTAGCAAATGCTTATAGCACACTCTCTACTAGCCCTTAGAGAGTAGAAGCACAAGACAGATTGAAAACACTTGTCCATAAATATCCACTAAATGGCAGTTGGAGCATATTTTAAGTAATTGATTACCATTAACAGTATTTAATCACTATGCACAATGCGTTTTCAAGCTATACACTTCATTTACTCTGACCAATTACAATATTACCCTTTCTTATAAGCTGAACCATAGTGTAACCCGTCACGGTAAGCTTGTTACCTTTAAGGGTAAATGGAGTGTACGTAAAATATAAATAAAAAATATCAAACTCTATGGGAAGGGGTAATAAGGGTAACTTAGAGAAAATGCAAACCACATTTAACGCAACCTGCATCGGTGTTCGTCCTGTTTGAGACATAACTCACGTAATATATTGTATTGCCGGTGAAGAGGGAGGTCTGGTACAAATCATGGTTGAGTGTGCTAGGGGTGTTAATTCCCTCAATAGTTTCCCACCCGTCTTCTACTCAAATGTGGGTAGATCTCCTATAAAATTCTACTTTCCTTATCCAAACCACATTAATGTAAATATTTTGATAGACCATATGAATAGTAAGACGTGACACTATAACGTAGAAAGAGGATGGGAAATTCGCAGTGAAAATTCCGTATTTAACATAAAAATCAATCTCCCTCAACCAGGATTCGAACCTCAACCTCCCAGCCAATGTCAGCAAAGCGTAAATTTCTCTAAGCCATTCTGTGACTGCAGCATATGAAAAAAAAAAAGGTAGAGTGCTTAGAAAAAAAAAATTTTTGATACTATACCAAAACTTTCAAAATATTATATTGTTTTAATACAAATTCCTTTTTTATATTCCCACGACGCTTCTCGTAAACCTTATTCCTCTAAGTCCCTCCCCACGTGTTTCCTATCTCCGCACGAGAGACCCAAAGTAAGCCGCCATGTTTAGAAAGTAACGTGTCCTCGACCCTAGCTTTCATTCTCCTTCCCAGCGTCTCCCCTTAACATCCCCCCGCACCTTACTGACCTCGCACCTTCAAAGTACTAACAAGAAGAGGGAGGAGTAAGCCAAATAACTCAATTTAACGGGAGCGCAAAGTTGTCACAGAGGCAAAATTGTACACTGTTGGCCATACAAAATCTAAACTCAAGGTGTTTTTTTTTATAAGAGGCAGAAGGAGTAACTTTTATAAAGAAGCGCGGTAAAAAAAAAACGTACACCAAAAGAGTGCAACTATAATTTTATTTTTAGATTAAATAAAAAACTGTAAATAAATTATGATTTATTGGAGGGGAATCTCTCTTACGTAGAGTAAAATATGATGACGTTTTACCTAGGTTTCATCAAGAATTTTCAATTCAAAATAAGAAAATAGACACATTAATCTATTTATTTGTTTGTAGAGGCGCTACTCTCATACGCTTTACAAAAATAACGAATTATTGACCTATCAGAACATGACATGGGCTACTTTTATTTTATTTATTTGAGGTATTTAACCGACAGATTATATCAACACACGAGAATGTCTATGATTGAGAGTGAAAGGGCCTACCGATTTTGTCGTAAAACGCATTTTCCCAAACTTTTCAGGGTTATTTTACATGGCACAATCGACATAGGACCGACGGTTTTACTTCCTTTCCTAAGGAAGTTGTGCTACGGATTTTTATCGGTCAAGAAAAATCCGTCGACGTCAGTTGGGCTGGAACCCACGAACATCGGGTACTGAGGTGATCACTTAGCTTAAGACCACCTATAAACCTTAATATACTTTTCATCATAGCCACCATCAAAATTAAAGTCATTTTTCTTAACATGGCACAAGATTTTGTACACCATGTTCATAGAAGTCCACAGCGTCTGCTTGGATTTCTTGCGTCTAGGGGAGCGAGTACGCTGCCAGTCTCTTGATTGTTACTTGTTTTCCGGTGTCACATGGAACTCCAACGTTTCATCACCAGTGAAAATCATGCTCAAAAACATTTCTTCTTTTTTGGTACCGCTGCAAAAATTTCAAAGCTGATCCCATGAATTTATTCTTGTGAGCCTCACCTCAAACACAATATTTTTGGAATTACAGGTGTTCTGTCACAACTTCAAGCAATATATATCTGGACACTGAATTTACAAGTCAGACATCATGAATTGCCTGTCTCTGCAAATGATCTCGTCCACCTTTTTCAACAGATCCACTCGTGTTGACTATGGATGGGCGGCTGTTATGCTCCTCATCATGAACACTGCTCTGTTTTTTTTATTAAACTGTCCCACCCACTTTCTCTCCATACCTTCACTCTTTACAGTTTTTCTGTAAGCATAACTAATCTGCCGATAAAGCTTGGACGGAAGAAGAGGTTTCTTGCAGGTTAAGGCCAGGGCTCCACAGGCGTTAATTTACCTCTTAAAAGAGCAGAGGTTTACAGCTAGAATGGCATCTATTCCGAGCTGGCTACACAAGCGGTAAAATTCCAGATTTTGGACAAGCGGCAAAATAACTGCTACGCAGCCGTAATTTGGCTTCATGCGCAGCTTTTCACTGTGCAGTTCGTTAATAAAACAAAACTGCAAAAGAAGGCATGCTTCTCATAATATGTGTATGAGTCTATAATTAGTATTGCATCAATTTTGGCATTTCTATTTTTGTAATTTTCTCCCGTAGTATTATACAGCTGTGGATATTTTTGAACTTCAATTATTATGAGTTCGTTGTCAAATTCCATTACGCACTTAGGTATTTTATGGTTGATACTAAAAAATATTGTATACACCTAGCCTAAATATTAATACAAATAAACTAAACTTAAAGTATACAAATTAACAAATTAACATCTTACAAAACTATGGCGAAATTCAAAACTAAACAAAAACAAGCAAATTATCTACGTAATCGATGCGGACAACCGCGGGCAGTAATTTAACGCGCGTGGAGCCAGAGACGATCGTCAAGATACTGCTCGTAAAATGGGACCAGCCCTATTCTCAGTCAGTAAGACCTTGAAACTGCCGCGTTTTTCGGACTGAAGAAGGAAATTACAACGCATGTAAGCTACCTCTCATCATTTACCGTTGGGTCTATTTTCTAGCAGTAAAAACCTGCTCTTTGAAGCAGTAAATTCCTGCCTGTGGAGCCATGGCCTAAAAGTTCAATGAGACAAAAAAGAGCATTGAGATCGGTCTCAAGTCACAGGTGGTCAACTTGAACAGGGTGTACTATGAACAGGGTGTACAAAATCTTGTGTCACGTTACGAAACATGACTTTTCGAAAAGTAGATTAGAGTATGTGGAATTAATTCTTAATATATGTGCGATCCCGTACAATTTAATAACTGTACAAATGGCAGTATAACAGCCAACTACCGAGTCGCAGATGGCTGCGTTATCCGATGGCTCGTGATATTAATATAATCACATACTTGTAGCCGACGATTTCCGCCAGTCCATCATAGACTCTGCCTTAAAATATGAGTGAAGAATGACCCAGGGCACGAGACGAATCCTGGATAGCTCAGTGGTAGAGCATTGGCGTACTAAGCCAGAGGTCCCGGGTTCGATTCCCGTGTCCAGGTGTCATTTTTCAATTTTCAGAACAATAAAATAGTTTATTTAAAAATTTTGTCTTTCTTTTAATATCTAAAAAATACTTATTTCCCGGATGAACGATTTGTTGTTTGGAAAAAAAATGTTTACTGTTTCATATTATTTACTTTGTGAGAATTCTATTTCCACCTTATGAAACATTAATCATTAAAACGATTATTTAACTTGTTTAGATAATTATACAAGTATGCAAACTTTAGAATACATTTTACCGGTTTTAAAAATCTTCGTCTCTAATACGGTTTTGTCACTATATCTACACAATTTACTAGAGTTTGATTTTAACGCTCACCCAGACGTAGTGGCCAAGCTAGGAACTAGCCATTATTTTGAGCGCCGATTTCAAACATTGCGCTGGATGGACATGTTTAACGAATACAAAGCGGCTTCGTTTTCTTTGTGTAATGGAAGGGTTTTGGATTTGGTATTCGAAATAAGAATAATTGAGATAAACTTCTCTCGGCGTTTTTTTGTAGGATAGAATAAACTAAAGACGTCATACATAGAAATAAATAGAATGCGCTAATCTTGTGTTGAACTAGACTATCAAAGACGGAGAGATCGGTGTTCGATCCCAGTTGGGTGAACTGAGGGTGGTTTTACTAAATAGTTTTCCACCCTCCACGCAAATGCGGGTGCATCTCCTCTAAACTAAGCCTTCTTAATCCCTGACCTACTAGTGTAGTTAGTAAATAGGCGTATAACCTGAACCGGTAGTAAAGCGCGGAACTAGAAAAAATTACTTAAGCCTAATATTTATTTGAAGAAAAACACTCAATGGAGAACTAACTACTAGAACGGCGAATCTATCCAAAACAATTTTATGGTATTATGGTGAAAATATTTTCACTAAGCTGCTACTGCAAAATCTTCAAATTTTGTAAGTCATAAGACCTCAAATTCTATTATCTTTTGTAATTATTGGAAGGTGCCACCACATCAAAGTGACGAAGTAAATTCCTGATATAATGACATTTCTTACAGCATTTATATTTTAAATCTCATTGTTGAAAAATTACTGAAAAACTTGGAACTTTAATCTTTACATCGTTGTAAATGAACCAGAACTAAAAGGGGGGAAAAAACCTAAGTTTATTTTTGTTGTTTTAAATATCTATTTAATGTTTTGATCTGACTTGGCTGTTAATTTAATTTTGTAAATCTAGAAGCTTTTTTAATAATATAATATCCTTGTTCAATTCTGTTACCTGAATCAGAATTTAATCTACCTGTTATCTTGTTCTTTTTAAAATTGGTTAACTTTAATTTTATTTTAATTATTAAAGTAGACATGTAATTTAAGTGGTGCATTTCTTGGTAAAGTATCATAAATATCTTGAATTTTAATAATCATGATTAAACTTGTTATTTTTCATTGTTCATTAGGCATCTGCCTCTAGTGTAGAATGAATTAAACGCCAGGGTTGGCAGTAGTATTCGATCCTTTCTTTCCATAGTGTAAGTCCTATTGAGGTGGCCGGATGCCCTTGTAGTCCCCCCCCCCCCAAAAAAGAGTTTTAGTATGAAACCCTGGAGGCCAGGAACACTTCAAGTAGAGCTCCAAGAACAACCATATATAAATAAATATATTTCTACTATGCAAGTAATCAGTAGATGACACCCATATTTCCGAGCAACATTATACAAAGTATCTAATATATTCTATTTTTACTCTCAAAAGTACAGACACAGATAGAGGCAGTGGCAGTGAATAATTTTGTTTATCATCTCAAGTGAAGAAAACTATATCATATATTCAATGTCACAGTCAATACACTTTAACTAATATTATTAGGAGGAAAAAAGAATTATTTGTGACAATATCAACACTCCAGAATGCTTTATTGTGGTATTTTGGGGCACTTAGCTTCTTAAAACTCTCTCACTACTGTGGGCCCTACCTCACTCGTACCCTTATCTGGTATTCTCCTGGTAGAGGACCACCAAAATATCAAAATGTAAAATACGGTCACTAGGTCACGCCCCATGATTTGAGAACCCTCCAGTACACGACACCGTCTCCGTATATAAACCATATTTTCTGTTACGTGACGTCGCGTAAAGACGGTGCGATATCTCAGCAATTCGGCGCCCTTGTGCAGAGCGCAAATGCACAACGGTGCTAACTAAGCCGACCCCGCCTCACCCTATCACCCACTACTTCCTGGAGGTTGACGAAGATTTACGACAAACGCTCCCGGTACGTCGTATGTACAGGCGCAGACCGCACAGGCAAAGAGCTGCTCTCTCTCCAGCCCATACCATACCATCCGGTGAACGTACGTGTGGATCGCAAGTTGGAATGTATTATTCATGAGAGATGTGTGCTAGTTATATACACTCTGTTCAAAAAACATTCGGCATGCTGTTGGTTCTTAAACTTAATGTTTGGGGTGGAGAAGCTCTAAAAAAATAGTTTTTTAGCTAAGCGAGGGACATTTTTTCCCGGAATTGTAATAGTTAGAACTAGATGCAGGTTTAACTAAGTTAGTAAAGAGAAAAAAGCACCAGTGGTAACATGCACCTGTCTCATTTAGTATGGTCAAGAAGGTCGGGGTTCAAATTCCAGTTTGATGTATTAAAATGTTTTTCTTAAACTGCTTTACACTCTGCCTTCACAAAAATATTGTGGAATTTTCTCTAACTCTTACCTTCCTAGTCCCTACTCCATTAGTGTAAGTATGCGGATAGCTCAAAACGGGTATTAGGAGTTTAGGTTTTCTTTGAATCCGTGATGATTCGACTACTAATATTAAGGTGAGCCATATCTCAGACATAAAGATGTAGATTCGGAAACATTCAGTTTTTAAATCGTCTTCTTCCAGTGTGGATTTTAGTTGGATTGTTCATAGAATTAAAAATGTCTTAGGAAAATGATTCAATGGTTGTGACAAATGATATAAAAAAAGTTACACTTACTAGATATATTAGATAAAATCAAATCTAGCTTTTAAATTACTTTTCGTTTACATGTGTTTTATCATTTTTGTATGCTCCATCACCATCCCTAATCAGGTAGAAATGACCTCCTGAACTTGCAATAACACCTGTACCCGTAGTGATGGTCGAGCAATCTCAGTAGTTTTCACTCGCACTGAGTTTATTCACCATTGACGGAGAGGTCTGAGTCCCGATTCTGGCCATGTGCATTAGGGGGGTGAGTTTACCCATCCCATCTACGCGCTAATTCCTGTGAATTTCCTCTGAGATACTCTACTCATCTTTACCCCTTAGATTAAGTCATTAGTTACCCCAGTGTTTGAACGTACTAATAAGAGATAACATCCCTTAACTTGTGGTAACTTCTATCTCTCCTTAAGCTACAGAAATAAAGCGGTACGCATTTGAATATTTAATAATAAATGGAGCCACGGGAACGTTTACTTGCGGCGACGGGGGAAAGAGTCGTCCGGACGGCGTCCCCCTGTCCATCCCCTTGAAACCAGTCCTGTGTTTTCCGTTTGGCTCAGTGTTGCCCGCGTCCGTTTGCATACTCCTCTCTTGGGGGCGGATCTGAGAAGAGGAGGAAGGATGGAGGGAAGGTTACGGTTGCTTAACTCAACCCTT